>UYJD01000016.1:365963-387055 GCA_900618795.1 Cyanodermella asteris
ATATGTACCCGGGGACAAGGTCGAACTCGAGACTTTGCAAAAAAGATCAATCTCAAGGGTAGGACTACATCTTCGGGCAGCTGGGCCACTCGCCCACCGTCCTAGGAGCCTTCGAATGCCCTGAGTTGATGATAAGAATTCTGAGCAAATATGTGTATGTACCCACAAAGGTGAACCAAACATCGCAGACGACCAAAAACTTTTGTGCGTTGTCGCATCAGCTTCACAAGCAGAGTCGTATTTCTGGCTGTACCAAAGCCTTGAATCCGATTGAATGCAGACCCCAATCGCTCGGATGGACCTTCAGTAGCCATGGACAGCCTAGAAAAGGGACATACTAGCTACACGCGATCCGCCTAAGCTTTCTTCCCCACGTGAAGCTTCTCTTGTACATGAGATACCGGACATAGCACAACCCACAACCGCGTCCCAGCACTGTCGCACCACCAAACCACTACGCTCTAAAAAAAACCCCCCCCCACCGCCATCGCGACTGATCAGAGCCTTTGAGATTGAATTGCCCAATCAAAAGTCCAACTCTTGCAGTTCCACGACTCATCCCAATCCGAGTCCCGATTCTTTCCAGATCGGGCGCAATGATTGCCATGGCCGTTCCGAAAGACCGAGCTGCGCTCCGGAGAACAGGTCGTAGAAAACACAGAAGTCGATTGCCGATGGTAAGGTGTCAGCGCTGAGCCAAGTGAATAGCAGAATGCCAGATATGAGTGTCAAAGGCGCCATGATTGTGATTGAGCCAATACGATCGGCGATTCCTCAACGCTGTCATGTCGAATGAGGCTCTGGCTTTTCTGACTCAAGGTAGGCGTGGGCGAATGAGTATCAGACTGAGCATCAAGGTGCCGGGTATAATGAAGGCCAGGACCCGGGTTGCCCAGCCGAAAGAAATTCGAGACTCAAGGTGCGAGCAGATGATGGAACATAAACATAGCTTCCAGAGAGCCTCCGGAAGCAATGATGCCGGTCGCAAGTGCCCGCTTTACTGCTGAAGTACTGAGCAACAATCGCGAGGCCGGGCACGGTCAACGCTCCTGAGCCAAGGCCTGTGCAGACCCCTTGGGCGAGGAACACCTAGTAGTACTGCGTGGAGATTGAGGTCATCATGAGACCGAATATCACGAAGAAGGTTCCGAAGAACATCAGCTGGCGGACATATCCCGTTGCATATAGAGCGCCAACAAATTCGCTGCCGAAGACGAGGAAGCCTTGAAAAGTTCCGATCCAGGCAATATCGGATGGACGACGGTCGAGCGTGTCATTGTAATAGGCTTGAAACGTATCGAACGAGGTGATCAGCCCCCCACGTGTTCGTCAGTGTCGGGTTGGTGCTATACAGTGTCGCAAGCATGTTTTTTGCACACCCCCTTCAGCACCTTGGCGTTCTTGTTTTTGTTTTAGCTCCCGCACGTTGATCGGTCTCTAACGATTGGTGACCTCTCTTCTCTTTTAGGTAAAGTGCCAACACGTCAAACTTGGTACACGGGATCGCGTAGTGGAGGTGTTCCAAAAACATCCCTGCGACACTATAGTGAGCGGAAGCTAGTACCGAGAAAAGCATGAAGAAACAGGCCATGACTTGCTACCACGCAACGACACCCCTATCCGGAGGCGGATCGTCGAGACCTTCCGCCAGTGTTCGCTGCGTAGAGGCCGACTCGGATTTTCGAGGCTGCTTCATAGTTTCAAGGTCCACTATTTGGACCAAACAGTTCCTGGTCGTTATAGGAAGCTTCAACGGCGGATGCCAAACCTGATGCACTCTCTACGAGAGGTGTTGCCATCGAGACTAGCTTATATTATTTTCAGCATAGTTATACCCTCGAAATTATAATTCTGATGTCACGGACAAAGGAAAGACCGATCAGACGTCAGGGACGCTGATCCAATCAGGCACTACTCACGGTACTCGGGGACGTACCTGGTCGGATCAGAGTCCCTGACGTCTGATCGGTCCTTCCTTTGTCCGTGACATTTACCGTTAACTATAGCGCCTTTGCCTGTTACCGTAATACTCGGGTTGTCTAAAAGCGACTTACGGTCTAGATCCCAGACATATCGTAGAAGTAATGCGTCTGCGCTATGCTACTTTCGTTCTAAATCCTTTACCTATTAGCCTTCTAACGCGGTAATAACACACGTCTATGAGGCTGACAACCTAAGCGTCCTGGTGCGCTACGATCTTACGAGGCGTCGTCTATATTGAGTCCGCTTCCCCCTTAAGAGGATGCCTTCATACGTCAACGGTTTTTGCCATGGGCCGAACTCGACGAAGCTGGACTCGTGAAGAGGACGACGCGCTAAGAGCCGCCGTAGAACATGGTGAGTAGGCCGATATATCTTCACGAAGTAATCTCCAGTCTGCAGATCGCCTCACAGTCAGCATGAGCGAGCATTTGCTGATTCTCGAAGCTGTCTCACAAGACGCCCCTCTACTCTGGCGAGACCTTGCCAAATCCGTACCTAATCGATCTAATAAAGACTGCCGAAGAAGGTGGTGCAACACTCTCGCCGACGATACAATCAAAGGGCCTTGGTCAGAAGAGGAGGACCGACGACTGATTGCTGCAGTCAACGAACATGGCACAAACTGGGCGCAGGTCGCTCGATCTGTGGCCTCACGCAATTCCGACCAATGCTCGAGTCACTGGACTCAGGTGCTTGATCCCAGCATCAATTTTTCAGACTGGACACAACTCGAAGACGAGTCTCTCTTACACGCAGTCTTGACCCATGGCACAAATTGGGCGACAATCGCCAGCACGCACGTTCCGAAACGAAACACCTTGGCACTCAAAAACCGATACTCCACACTCCGACTAAAGCACAAGAACTTGGCTAAAGGCTCACAACCCCGCGGCTCCGTTCGATCGCAGGCAAAGTCCGTATCGCCTTCCAGCAGTAGGCCCTCCAAACGGCTACGTGCTGACAGTCCTCATTCTGGCAATAGGTCTACCATCCCGGGCACTCGAACTCAAGTCAATCCAGAGAGCAGTGACGAAGATGACAATGACGATGATAATAGAGACGATGACGAGGATGACGATCGTGACACGAGAGAGGGAACGGAGGAAGGTAGCGTGAACTTCGACGCACAGTCCACAATCTCCGCGCCAATCGTGAACATGAATTCCGATCTAGGAGACGGCGCATTTCTCCCCACGCCTGAAATGAGCGACGCCTTCCCGAATTCACCAGGCGCATTGGCTAACCTTGACGCTTCGTTGAATTACGATATGCCAGGATTCTCCCTATCACCGTGGGAGGCAAAGAACATGTTGCCGGGCTCGTCTGAGAAGGCGAGGGCTGGGACTACGGCCATGCACTTTGAGAGCGGCGAGCTGTTTGATCCCGTCTTTGACGTGCCTACTCCTTGGGCGGGCCCGGGAGGAGCCTCACAGCCGTTGGGTAAGCATCCCTCTACGTGTTTAACCTGGAATTACGTCAATTTCGAGCCACGATCGCCCAAGAACTGTTCGTTGCTGACTCTAAATCAGGCGAGGCACCGATCGACGGCGGATTTCCCGGTTTCTCCAGCCCCCCGAGGACGGTACCTAGCTTGGTACCCAGCACTTCCAGCATGTCTTCTGGATCGTCCAGCAAATCCCCAGATCCGCTACGCACAACTTCCCCCAAGTCCGACATGGCAGGCGGTCTGCCCCCACCCACATCCACGGGCCGTTACCGAATGTCAATAGATCTGGTCTGTGAGGCCAACCAGATTCAGCAAGTCATGGTAGGGCTTGCGGAGGCAGGCGCGCGCATTAGCATGAAGATTGATGCGGAGAGCTAGTGGCATGGTTAATCGAAATCCCAACAACCCGTTTACCCGACTATAATTGATTGGCCAGGCTGTAATCATTTTCGATGCGGAGCAGGGCTGCCTCCTGCTCCCGCGCCGCTCGAAGAGGCTCAGAACTTGGTCGAACGATCCTTCAATGAAGTGATGAATTTTATGAACCCGGTTCGCCGATCGAAGAATCGCTGAAGATCGAAGGTATATGTGATAAAGCAATGAATTTCACGAGTTACCCAGCAATCATTACAACGCGGGATGTATTTGTTGCAAGACGGCGAAGTGGCATGCCTCCTTGCCGTAACGTTCTTTGCTCGAGCCTCGATAGGGGAATCTTATCTATGCGAGAGCGGTTTAACGGGAACCAAGTAATCAATCAGCTCAAGTCTCCGTCCCGCGGCGTGCCGCGAATCACGTGCGTGGAAGGTCTCCCAGTAACCGGACTCACCTCGCATTTCGAGATATCAGTGTATCTACATCCTATAGCAACTCGTCGCGAGACGCCGAGGAGTCGCAAACGATCCGCGCCCTTCTCGACAGGACCAAGTAAAATTTTACTTTTATAATCTAACGGGCGCACATCCTCCCTCCCGTTTCCAGAAAGCTTCGCGAGAGTCACCAACAACCCGAAACGGTTCGCAGCGCAACGACTGGTTCGTCGGCTTATCAGCAGGCATGGAGAAACCACTAGCATCGAATACTATACGTATGCAGGAGAGGGGCAAAGCAGCCGGCTCGAGGACTCTGCAGCGAGAAAAATCCTACGACCCCGAGTAAATAAGCATGGGCTGACCCGTCCGCGTGGCCGGCTCGACCCCAAGTAAAGTCTTAAGACGATTATGGGACGGACTCTTGTTACCCCCTGCGGACGGACGAGCTCCCGGCCCTCTCACAGCCATCGCATCGAGCCCTGCGTGCTTGAGATTTCTGCTGTGTAACTGCCGATCCGGGGCTGATCTCCCTCTGATCGTCTCCAACACTCGCGTGGCATGCCACACTGATTGTCAGGTCCAAGCTTCTACGACATGGCTGGCCTGCATTTTATGCATCGTCGATCTCGCCTCCATCATGACGGTTGAGGTAGGGATCGATCTCTGGTCGGGACGTCGAGTTGGGTTGGGGCTGCGTTTCAAGGCAACTTCAGACACTGGTGCGCCGCGTAGTCATGTTAATCGGACGATGCTCGGTCAGATTGCGGTGCCAAATATGGCTTTAATGATGAGGAGGAGCTGGAGAGAGCCTGCTGCCATCCCGCTGGGTCCTGTGGACAAGAGGCGGAGCTTTGCCTCACTCCTTTTGCGGCTGGAAATGATTTATATTGCGGCTTGAGTGTCCCGGAATCTGTGGATTTTGTTCTCTTGTTACCTCACGCGTTGAAGATCTTTCGTGGAGTTTTCCTGTGAGTGAACTTGAGGCTCAACACCGAACTTTGTTCCCCTTGCCCTTTCTCGGTTCCAACTTTACCTCCGAGACCGCCCGTCATGGCGTCGCGATCGTCCCTGCGAAAGATCGTCCTGACGACAGCCTCCATTCTTCCTCTTCTTTTCCTCTCTGGTACTAGTACCGCTCATTCTCATTCTGAGCGTAATACACAGTCGCGTGACACATACGGACAAGCTTTCGACTATGTCATCGTTGGCTCAGGCCCGGGTGGAGCTGTCACAGCCCGCCGGCTGTCAGAAGACCCAACCGTCAATGTTGCCGTCATCGAAGCTGGCACATGGACGACAGACGTGGTCGGTAACCTGAGCATCGTGCCAGGGTACAACTTGGTATTCGACCAACCGGACACCAGCAAGCCAGCTTACGGCATCGACTGGGGCTTTATCACCACGAAACAAGCCGGTCTCCAGAATGCGCAGCTCCGCTACCAGCGAGGGAAATGTATCGGAGGCAGCTCCAACCTGAATGCTATGGCGTGGGCCTTTGCGTCCACAGGCTCGTTCGATGTCTGGGCTGACCAAGTCGGTGATTCGTCCTGGAAGTTCGATACTACGTTGAAGTATTATCGAAAGGCTATGAACTTTACACCGGGTACGGCGGGTCGGCGCCTAAACGCCACTCCCTCGTACAGACAGCAGGACACCGCCATTGGTGGACCCCTGGACGTCAGATATCCGTCGTACGCATACAGCTGGTCCACGTGGGCGGCTTATGGTCTGAATGCTGCAGGTGTCAAGACCACAGATGCTTTCCTTAACGGTAACCTTAACGGGTCGTCGTGGCAGACCAATGCCATCAACCATACCAGCGGAGAACGCGCATCCGCAAGCAGTTACCTTGCGCCATCTCTTTCGCGAGGTAACTTGCACTTGTTCGACAAGACCTTTGCCGAGAAGATTATTTTCGACAACAACAAGACTGCCACGGGTATATTGGTCACAGCCAGTAACGGCAAGCAGTACACACTTAACGCTCGCAAGGAAGTCATCATCTCTGCAGGTGTATTCCAGTCTCCTCAGCTTCTCCAGGTCTCTGGTGTCGGCCCAAAGGCCGTGCTCGACCAGTACAAGATCCCTGTCGTCGCCGATCGCCCTGGCGTGGGTCAGAATCTTCAAGATCAATTCTTCTTCGGCATCGCGTACCAGGTCAACTTACCAATCGTGACAATACAAGGCGGCAGTCCCGAAGCAGTCGCGTACGCCGACCAGTTCCGCAAAAACGGAACCGGACCCCTGAACAACCCCGGCGGCGAATACGCTGGGTACGAAAAGCTCCCAGCTCGCCTGCGTGGGGGATTCTCCAAAGCCACCTCTGACAGTGAGTAAGACCCTAGAAAGGACCCTGCATGTTGGCTACCAACGGCACGGGTCCCCTCCCCCCCAATTTCATCGTCTCTACCAAACCGAAACACAAGCTAACTCAGCCCTACAAACAGGCCTCGCCAAGTACCCGGCCGATTGGCCCGAGATCGAATTCGAAACCCTCCCGGCGTTTATCGGTAACGGACGGACAACAGCGGCCGCCCCGGCCAACAACAGCTATGCCACCATCCTGGCCACCATCCAGACGCCGAGCTCAAAGGGCAACGTGACCATCACCTCCAGCTCGATGAAGGATGCTCCGCTCATCAACCCCAACTGGCTAACCACGCAGCAAGACATTGAAGTCTCGGTCGCAATGTTCAAGCGCGTTCGCGAAGTCTGGACTGCCCCCGGGATGGAGAAGATCACCATCGGCAAGGAGTATTTCCCCGGCGAATCCGTCAAGACGGATCAGCAGATTGCCGATTTCGTCCGGGGCAACACGATGCCGATTTATCATGCTTCGGCAACGAACAAGATGGGCAAGGCGAGTGACCCCATGGCAGTGGTCGACTCCAAGGGCTGTGTCTATGGTGTGAACAAGCTTCGCGTCGTTGATATTTCCGCATTTCCTTTCATTCCGCCTGGCACTGCGCCTCAGGCGGGCGTGTTCATGCTAGCAGAGAAGCTTGCAGATGTCATCAAGCAGGACAACAAATAGTTTTGGAAGACCAGAACAGATAATCGTACTGTATCATACATGCATATTCTTATTATGCAAGAAGAATCAATATTTTATCTTCCAAGCTCTTGTGCACTTCTCAGGTGCGCGGCATCGGGTCGGTTAGTACGATTTCTAGTTGTCAGCGGTGGCGGTCGCATGGTTTTGCATCGCAGGCGTTCGTGCTGTGAAACGAATGATTGTTACAAGATCGATGACTTCACAAATCTCGCACTGCCCACAAATTTGGTATAAGTGCCAAACATTGAACACGCCCGCATCAACAGGATACAGATTGCTGTAGTACACTTTTGCGCAGTACTGACTCTTATCGGCAGCAAGTAGTAGATGGTCAGAATTTCGTATATACCTACTATGACCATTCCAGGTCGAGCCGGTGGCCCTTGATCTCGCCGTTGAACCACTCGATAAGTTCAATACGATCTTGGACTGTTTTTGCTCCCTTGAGCACCTCGGAATCGACGACCTCTCTCACGGCATAGTGCAGTTCCTCCAATGCCAGATTCTTGCCGATACATCCTCTCAGACCGGCCCCAAAAGCGATGATACTTTTCTCCATGTCAGGTCGCCTGAGACCCTCATCTTTGCCGTCCGGCAGCCATCTTTCAGGTCGGAACGCAAAGGGATCGGGAAATACTTCTGCATCGTGATGCAGAGTGTATGCGGCGCAGCCAGCTATAGTGCCCGCTGGAAGCTCCACAGCCCCCACCCGCAAGCCCCCCGGCGGGACCACACGGGTCAGGCGTGTTGGGTTCGCCATACCCAGGCGCAGACCTTCTTTGACTGCCGCGTGCAAGTAAGGCAGCGTTCGTGGGTCGACTGATCTTTCGCTGGCTCGGATCTCAGCGATCATGTGGGTTCGCAGCTCGGGGTTGCGAGCTAGGTGAAACAGGATAGTGGCAAGCATGACCGACGTCGAATCTGTACCCGCGAACACAATCGCTTTGGATTGCGCTTCTGTTTCGCCTGTGCTGAGGCCTGCGCTCAGTAGCCGGCCGTGATACACGTCTGCGCCGCCCGTCGAATCGGAGTGCGCCAACTTCTCTGACTCAGCAAGGCCTTTCATGAGGCCTTGCGTGTACTGGTCGAGTTTCGCAAAAGAAGCTGCAACCTCGCCGACCGCAAACAGTCTGGACCAAACCAAATATACTCGTGTAAAGATCCAGTGGGGAAGGAGCGAGAAGCGCGACAAGCCAATGACCGCAAATATGAATGCGTTCACACTCAGCTTCGATTCCTGTTTGGCTTTCATGCCTTCGACATTCTCCAGCTCTTGCAGACCTCCGTATGGTGTACCTAGCAGCGTGCCTGTTAGTACGTCGATTGAGAGGCGAGCACACAGATCAAGAAGGTCCATTCGCAGTCCAGCGTCTTTAAAAGCCTTGACCTCTTTGATAAATTCCTTGATGCATCCTGCAATGAAGCCGCCGTCGGCGCTGGCAGCACGCAATCGACCCGTAGCGAAGAGTGGAGCCACGGCTTTCGCACGGTGGTCTCTGTAGTCTGTGTTCAAGGCGGAGAAGATGGTCTGTATCGGACCAAGATTGAAGTTCTCATATCGACCATCCTTGAGGAGACCGCCAGATGTGATGTAAAGAGGTCGAATGGCGTCTGGGTCCGAGATGGACACTGAGTTCGGCGCAACTCGAATGACTTTGGCGCTATACTTGCGGTGCCACTCACGAAGGACATGGCCTTCGGTTCCTTTAAGGCAGAGTATGTAGAGATAGAGATTGGTACATCGCGCAAGCAAAGGACCGGGCACGTGACTCAGAGGCGACAGAAGGACACTGTAGAAGCAAGATAGTGTAATATAGAGGCCAATGAGGATGGAGGGTATGATAAAGGTTGCGGCCGCCGACTCCGACGAGGCGGAAATCAAGTCCGATATAAACGCCATCTCCACCCTTTCTTCTCCACCTAGACATCTCGTGAGCCTGCGTGATGCAAGGCTTTATTGGTACCATACTGGACTGCTCATGGCTAGCTTCGAACGATGCACTTGCTGCAAGTCAATGCCACTTCAAACAATTACTCGAGTACGCTTATGATGTAATGTGTAACACGGAGATGAACGGGACCCATGGGATCCGAGTAAACGGCCAAGATGGCGAAGACGGTTCACTCGCACGAGACCTGTGTGAACATCGAAAGCGAGGTGCCCCGCTATAAGGTGTAATAGAGCTCTATCGGGTTATTTCATCGAAATGTATAGTCCGGCCAAGCACACACAATGGTAGACGAAGATGCTTCCATGTCACCGGTGAAGTTCACAATCCCGTCGTCTAATTTGACCGTAGACGTCCGGGTTGTCGACACGTATGTACCCCAGAACCTATCTCCTTCCATCTCCGAGCTGAAGTTTCTGCAAGTGGTGCCCTCCTGTACATTGACCCAAAATTGTTCTGGTCGCCGTCCGAGCACAGCCTACCTGGCCCCCACGCACCAATCTACTGCTTCCTCATCTCCCACGGTTCCAAGCATGTTCTTTTCGACTTAGGCCTTCGTGCTGATTGGCAGACTTCCGCCCCGGACATTGTATCCATCATCGCTGCCACTACCGAAGTGACTCCTGGTCCGGACATTGCCACGCTACTTGACAATGATGCTAGCAACCTCAATATCCGGAGCAAAGACATCAGCTCCGTGATCTGGTCTCACAACCATTTCGACCATACCGGTGACCCATCTACCTTCCCGTCATCGACAGAGCTTGTCGTCGGGCCCGGCGTGAAGGAAGCCTCATGGCCAGGGTACCCCACAGACCCGAAAGGAAAGGTACTGGACAGTGACGCAGCGGGCAGGACTGTTCGAGAAATCGACTTTGAAGCCGGCCCGAAAATTGGAAGATTCAACGCTCACGACTTCTTCGGCGATGGATCATTCTACCTACTAGACGCACCCGGCCACGCCGCCGGCCATCTCTGCGCCCTCGCCAGGACAACAGCCGATCCCTCCTCCTTCGTCTTCATGGGCGCGGATGCCTGCCATCACCCAGGCCTCCTTCGACCCACCGAATACCAGCCTCTACCCCGTTCTATCGAGCTCAAACTTACCTCAAACAAAAGCGACGCCGAGAAAGCTGGCAAGCCGGCTCGCACGCCCGCACCATGTCCCGGAGGAGTCCTCCAGCACGTCATGGGTCAGACACGCGAGAAGCCCTTTTTCGAAGTCGCAAAGACGTTCCTGTTCCCAGACTACGATGCTGCGAGAGACACGGTTGTCAAGATTCATGAGCTGGACTCGAGGGATGATGTTTTCGTGCTCATTGCTCATGATCTTTCTGTGCGGGAGAGCATACCGCTTTTCCCGGAAAAGATCAACGGGTGGAGAGAGAAGAGTTTGAAGACGGAGACGCGGTGGCTGTTTTGTGGCGAGTTCATGCACGATAAATAGCCGAAAGTATAAAGCCAAGTTGCGAAAAGCCGTGTCTTTCCTATGGCGGTGATCGTCGCCTTACGTGACCCTTAACCAAGCGGAGTAGGACCGGTGGAGAAGCTTTTCGGGCCTGCCAATCTTGGGAGAGGTTGTTGTTCGGTACTGAATGCATTGTTCCTTCTCACTAGCTACCCGTTTGAAATTGTCCCTTTTTGTTTCGAGACATGTCTTCAGTATATCACAATCCAGTCCCACAATATCAGGCATATGAACATGGTACATCGACAAATAAATTATCACCAGGGTCTGCACAAGTGGTCGAACGGCGCAGACAAACACTCGATCTGGTGACCTGAACCAACAGAGTTGCCATGTTGCTCGATGGTGATTATGGCAGACTCAACTTGATCGCACTTTTGATATGTGATATACACGCAGCTTCATTATTCGTTGTGAACATTCTAGTCATTGTGAACAAATTATATTCCTTGATCAATTTGATTTCGCCCCCACACATTGCGCCAAAAAGTCATACCCATCCCTTACAGCTCTATCCGCGCTCTCATTGCGCTGCCAGTTGCGATAAACGTCAAACAAATGCGGCACCTTTTCCAAAAGCCTCAACTCCGCCGGAACTCCCTTCTCCTTCAACATATCAACCGTCCTCTCCACTTGCTTCCACGGAATCAGATCATCCTGATATGGATGCAGTACAAATGTTGGCGTCCGGTATGTCCCGCTCCTGATCTGAGCCATCGGACTTATGTGGCGAATCTCGTCTGCTGACGGGACTGTCGAGTCGGGTTCTGTTTTACTGACCTTGTCTAAGCCTCGAATGAGCGTATGCAGCGTCCGACCTTGGTGGTTCATATACAGTGCGATTCGGCTTCGGGCGTCTGTAGTGGTCATCCAGCCACCCACAGCAGCTTTATCGCTGGACACGTTGTAAGCTGTGATCGGATGTTCCTGAATACCCGACCAAAGAGCATCATCGAAATCAATGAGAGAGGTAGCTTTGCCCTTTGTTTTCGAACCGGTCGGTACATTTGGCTTGGTCCAAAAGGGGTCCTCGTAGTCGGTTGGGCAGTACAAGGCAAAGATAGCATCGGGAGGTCGGATTCCTCTGGGAACGCCAGTCCAGGCGAGGGACATGGCAAGCGTTCCACCTGTTGACCAGCCGATAGCCACAACCTTCTCACCATCCACCTTGATGTCAGTTCGAGCAAGTTGCAGCTTTGGCAAGACGGTCCGGATCCAGGCCAAAGCATCTACAACGTCCACCATTGAGCCCTCGAGTAGGGTGACTTCGGGACACAGTCTGTAGTCTGCACTGATTGGTAGGAAGCCGTGATCTAGCAGCATTTCAGTCTGCTCTGGTCGAATGTCTTTGCGGGAAAGCATTACATGGCCACCTCCGTGTATCATTAGTGCTGTAACGGCGTTAGCAAAGGTGATTGTAAGAATAAACGTTAAGCCTACCTACAGGAAGAGTTTTGCCTTTGTCGTTCGCCTTGGACGGGTAATACACATCGGCTTGCAGATTCTGACCGTCGGTCTTCTTAAAGGTCATGGTCTCTTGAGACGTAAGCTCTGCATCTGGAGCGCTCTCACCAACGCCGGATGGCGAAGCCGTGACAACTCTGCAGCAGTCAGACTCCCGGGTCTCAGTGTTGCTCCAGTCAACCCAGTTGAAGCCGGCAGTGCGAAGCTCCTTCTTCCAAAGCTGCTCATGTGCTAATGCATGCTGGCGTCCGTCATCGAAAAGCCACCAGCCATCAAGTAGCCCGAAGACGAGATCGAACCAGAACAGGTTTCTGGTCAACTCAACCAAGCACAATATGCCTGAAGGCCGAAGCATCTTACGAATGTTCGTGGTCGATCGCACAAGAGAGGGAGTAGCATGAATACAATTCGTCGACAGGACAATATCGTATGTGTCCGTGTGCTTAGGCTTGGGGTCCTTGTCAATGTCCATTGTTGTATACTCCATGAAATCGTACTTGGAGAACTTCTTCTTGGCGGCAACAACCAACGACGATGAAAGATCCGTAAAAGTGTAGACAATCTTGTGCTTAAGGTCCATCTTGATGATCGCCTCCAGCAGTGGGACTGTTGTACCTCCGGTGCCTCCGCCAAGCTCCAAGATCCGGATCGTCTTCTCACCCTGTATGTCCTTCAATACAGAGCAGAGATAGTCCTTGAGGAGGAGGGTGGCACTTTCGAACATTGGTGCATTAGTGTATACATTAGTGAGCAGGTCGCGGGCAGCGGCGTTCTTGAAGATCAAGGATATTGGGTCGGCTTCCCCAGACAGACACTCCGCAAGCTTTGGCGCAGTCGTAGCGAGTAGCTTGGTTTCATTGACGTGCTGTGGGAACTTTGCGAGCATTGACGCATGCAGTTCGCTGGCCGGAGTTCGGGAGAGGGCCTTAGACGTGCGTACGTACGTGCCATCATCCGTCTGCCCCACCAAGCCAGCATCAATCAGGATGCAATAAAGCTACGGGATAAGCTTCGTGTGCCTCTTGTGGAATTCTATCTGTGCAATCTTTCCACCAGGCTTAATCTGATCCAGGTCGACGTTGAGCTTCGCGAATGCATCGGCAACGTACCTGACGACAAGCTCGGACTGAATGGGATGCGCCTTTGAATAGAAACTAGTGAACTTTGTCTTATCTGCATGTAGATCATAAGAGGGCTTGGCCTTGTTGAATGACTCAACAGCGACGTCAGCCAGGTTATCGGTCACCAATGGTCCAGATTTACTTTTCGTGTTGGAAAAAGGTGCAACTTGCTCTTCTGCAGCTGTTTCTTCGTCATCGGTCTCAGCTGACTCCGACGTGTCATCGCTGTCAGAGACCTCAGGCTGGATGAGCTTGCAAATTGCAGCAACATCCTCGCATTCCATGATTTGTTCTTGCGCGACCTCGACCCCAAATGTCTCTTGAACTTCAGTAAGGACTTCTGTGATCAACAGTGAGTCGATGCCAAGAGAATCGAGCGATGAGCTGGTCTTGATCTCTTCGGCAGGAATTTCGATGACATCGCTCAGCATTTGGCGGACCTTTTTAAAGACCACATTCTTACCTTGAGTGGTCTTTTTCTTGCTTCCGGCGCTCGCGGACTCCGCCGACGATTTGGTTGCTTTGATCATCTCCTCCGGTTCGTTCGGCGGTGAAGAGATGTTTGTTCCAGCGCTGCTGGCAGCAGTGTCTGAGTCCGAATTGACTTCACCCGAGGTAGCAGACTGGGGTTTGACGATCGCCTTACTGCTCTGATTGACACTGGTGAGACTCTTTACCAGCGACTTGAATGGCACGTTCTTGAAAATTGCTCCAGTGATTGCGAGTACAAGTTCCTGGGATGACCGATCGAAAACGAAAATGTCGTTGGTGACCGCTGACTTTGCGCTCTTATCACTCCGGGTGTAGACGGTCCACTTTCGCGATTCGGAAACATCTTTCATGAACTTCTCGGTGAAAGTAACCTCCTCGATCGCTGTACAAACGTAAACTTCATCCTTCGAGCGAGCAGATAAACAATTGACGTGGATTCCGGCAACTTGGAGGAAATTGTCAAGCAGATATGGTTTGCTGACGTATTCTTGGCGGGAAGCCGGCTGTGAAGGGATAGACACAGAGCCTACTGCCTCATTATCTAGAGAGCGGACGCTCTTGACACCTTGATAGTAGCCAGCGTATTCAACCACCTCGGAGAATATCTGGTAAACCATCGAACCACTGACGCCGGCAGCTGATGGTGAGTCAATAATGCGATCAGCCCTTCCGTGTCTGATAAGCTTCTTGAGAAGCTGCAACTGAGAATCGGCGACGACGTCTCCTTGGCCAACGAGTCTGATGACACCCTTGCCGTGATTAGTGACCTTGTCTCTAGGCCCCGCCTCGAGTGGTTGGCTATATATTGTGAAGGTGTAGCTGTTGCTTGACGAATTCTCGCTAAGTCGAAGGCTCACTGATACGTCAGTGCTCAGACCTAGAGGAGAAAGAATCGTTAGCCCCTCGATGTGCGGTCTCGATGACTTCTTTGAGTTGGACTTTTCTTCAAGTTGAAGAGCACCAGTCATGGCAAGCTCGATGTACATAGACGCCGGGCATAGGCTTTGGCCTGTAACAGCGTGGCCTCTCGTGGCGAGGTCGAAAGCAACGTTCGAAATATCAACCGAAAACGAAGAGTCGCCTGTCGAAGCGTCTGTCTTTTTAAGGGTCACCAAGTTAGCCGGTCGTGGGTCTTGACTTGCCATACTAGGCGCTCCTGTTCCTCGTGGTCTGTATTGGATCCAGTGGCGCGCGTCTTCAAATTGATAAGGTGGCAGATTGAGTGAGTCGTCAATCGCTTTTGAAGAGGTTGGGAACATCCAGGAATGTGTAGCAGAGCCCTCTTGCCATAGTCGGGACACGGCTGTAGCCATTGTCCGCATGACAGCTTCGCTGCTGAGATCCATGACCAAAAACAGATCAGAGCGATCTTCTTTATCACGCAAGACACGACGAGTCATCGGAACGACTGGGGACGCTGAGCCAGCCTCAATCCAGGCTGCGGAGGGGAAGCGTGCCGCAATACGCTCGATAGCCTCGCCAAAGTAGACTGGCTGGCGAGTGTGTTGGGCGAGCTCGTCTGCCGAATATTGAGACCAACTAGCCTTGGGCGAGCAAGTCTCGATAGGAATCTGAGGTTCTGAGATCGTTATTGACCCAGCGAGAGACTTGAGCTCAGTCATGACGTTGTCTGCCAAATGGGAGTGATATGCATGCGAGTTGTTCAATCTGGTGGTTTTGAACCCCGAAGCCAGCTTCTCTGCCTCCGCGATAGACCTCTTGTCTCCAGCCAAAACAATGCTGCTTGGTCCATTATAGCAGGCCATCTCGACACGAACACCTTCCTCGTTGTTAACCTTTCGTACGAAGCTCTCGGCTTGATCGGCGTCGCAATCGAGAGACAACATCATGCCATTGTCAGGACCCCAATTGTCTCGTACTAATTTAGCCCGGCCAGAGATGTAACGGAAAGCGTCTTGCAACGACAGGGCGCCCCCAACACAAAGTGCAGATATTTGGCCGAAACTGTGACCAACAAGAGTATCGACCTCTAAGCCTGCATCAATCCAAGCTTGAGCACTTGCAATCTGCACAGAAAGAAGGCGACAGTGAAGATCGACCAGATTCGGAACAGGTTCTGCCGAGAAGATGCCGGGGTAAATGCTAGATAGATCGAGCATCTTGCAGACGGCGTCGCAGCTGTCGAGATGCATCTTGAACATGTCGCTGCTATCATACAGCTCCTTCGAAAGGTTGATAGAAAGACCTGTCTGGCCACCAAACGCCAGGACAATGGGCGTTCTCATTTCGCGCTTGATGCAAGTGTAGTTATTGGAAAGTATGTTGTCCAGAGCCGAAATACAAGACTTGGTATTCGTAGCCACAAATGACTCGCGGTATTCAAAGCGCGGGTTCTGCATCCAACTCAAGCTGTGCGAAAGGCTGGGCAGGGAGACATTGGATCTCAGCATATAGGCTTTCAGTGCCTTGGCATATGCAACAAGGCTTTTGAGAGACTTTGCTGACAGTACAACGGGGTAGGAGACATTTGAGCCCGTTCTCACATCCTCGGGGTTAAAGACGTCCTGGTCGTAGCTTCGAACAACAATCGCTGCATTGCTACCTCCAGCGCCGTAGTTATTCACGAGGGCAACTTTTCGTTCGGAGGTCCATTCATAGTTTGCATCGGGAATCTTGATCTGGCCTGTCGAGTTCTTCTGAATCTTTAGGTTCAGCTTGGTGAAATTAGCTTGCTTCGGCACGAACCCCTTCTGCATCATGAGCAGCACTTTGATGAGGCCTGCGGCGCCAGAGGCGGCTTCGCAGTGACCTATATTGTCCTTCACGGAGCCTAAATATAAAGTCTCCTTCCGATCTGAGCTTGTCATTGCCCTTTGGATACTTTCGTACTCGATAGGATCGCCGACCTGGGTGCCTGTGCCGTGAGCCTCAACGTACGTCACATCGAGCGGCTTAATCTTGCCCAGGTCAAATGCCCGTTGATACAGCGTAGATTGTGATCCAGAGTCTGGGACGGTGATAGGGCTGCAATTCGAGACTTGGTTGACAGCTGAGCCAGAGATGACCCCTATGATTTGATCATAATTGGCAATGGCCTGCGATAGAGGCTTGAGAACAAGCAAACCTACACCTTCACCACGGCAGTATCCATTAGCATCCGCATCAAACGCTCTAGAGCGTCCGTCTGGATTGAGAAACGAAGCCGCGGCTAGATTTTGATGTAACGCAGGGCTTGTGATCACATTAACGCCTCCGGCGAGCGCCATCGAGCACTCTCTACCGAGTATAGCTCTGCATGCGGAGTGGATTGCAACGGCTGATGAGGAACAAGCGGTGTCAAAAGTGATTGAGGGTCCAGACCAACCGAAGTAGTGGCTCAGACGCCCGCTGATGAAAGCTCGGAGAGAGCCAACCGCTGAGAAGGCATTGGCATTTTCTGACTCAATGTTGTCATTGTAGTCAACAGAGCCGACTCCAAGGTAGCAACCGATGTCTGTCTCCTGCACTGCTAATGATTGATTGCAGTATCCCGAAGACTCTAATGCTTCGTATGCGACCTGAAGGGCAAGTCGTTGTTGTGGATCCATCGACTTGGCTTCCCTTCCCGAGATGTTGAAGAAGCGGTGGTCAAAAGCATCCGGGTGTTGAAGAAAGTTACCCCAAAAGTTGTCGGGCTTGGGCTCGCGAGAGATCATCGAAGGGTCAAACCTGTCTTCCGGTAATTTCCCAAAGGAGGTGCCTGCACTCTCCAAGAGCTTCCAGAAATCCTCTACGGAGTCTGCACCGGGGAATCGACATGCCATTCCAACTACCGCAATTTCCTCGAAGGGCTGCTCAGGACCTGCAGGAGAAGCCATGGCAGGGTTTAGAGATCGAGGTATCGGCGAACCTTGGCCGATAGCAACGAACGACGCCTTGCCATTAGGTGCAGCATCTTGTGCTGCTTTCACAGCTGCATACCAATGCGCTCTCTTGCACAGAATTAAGTCGATGGCGTCTCCTAGTAAGGACTGTGAATTTAGTAATGAGGCATCTGAAGTGGATCGCAGAGGAAGACGGAGGGATGAAGTTTCAAGGAAATTGAATCGCTTGTTGCCAGCGACGAGCTTCTTCAGTTTGTCCGCGGCTTCAGAATGGTGAGGATGGTGATAGCTTCCAGTCAGGTCGACACAGGAAGTCGCGAAGTTCGCTTCCGCAAGCTGATTTCGCCATGCGTCTACCTCGGATTCTGGGACAGTCGCAGTGAGAGTCCGATCGTCTGTGATGCAGGAGACATATGTATCGTGATGCTCTAAGTAGGTGTCGAGGAGTGACCGCTCGGCCATGGTTTTCCATCGGACTGACACAGCTATGCCTCTCCGTCCTCGCTGCTTACTTCCATTATCCGCATCGATTACATAGCCTGTACTTGCAGCTAGATGTATAGCAGTGATGATGGATCGCTCGAACTCCTCTGGAGTGCGCGAGCTGCTCAGCGCCGCGGCAGTAAGAATTCCAGTGCAGAATCCCTGCGCCGATTGGAACCTTTTGAGCGCCTCGAAGCCGCCATACTTGGTAAAGAGTTCGACCGCTTGGGAGACGACGGTCAAAGTGGCGAGTTGAGTATTGCTGAGAGTTCGGGCATCTGGTATTGATATGCCGTTTGCAAACTGCTGAAGAGCCGTGAGGCCGTTTCGAAGTTGTTCGTTACTAGACGCATTGCCAAGCTTCTCCAATATCGTACATGATGATGAGATGTCCGCGACACTCTTGCGGACGAATGAGAGGCGCGTGTCGTCTTGGAGTGTCTTTTGCAGCAAACCCAAAGTCTCGTGGGTCCAGCGTGTGGCTTGTGGGCCGAAAAGGGCAATGCTGTACGAGTTTGCGCCACGCTTCGGGCCGGAATTGAAGTCGCCGACCTTCGCCATTGTCTAATCGTTGAAGATGATGATGGTTATTTTCCTGACCTTGTGATACAGGGGTCGGAATTTACGTTCTAGCTGACTACATAGGCAGCTGCGGTCACGTTGGTTTTCTACCTCGTATCTTCCAGGGCCCGCCTTGCCTCTGAATAGGTAGTGACAGCTTGGTTTACTTGGTGTTATGCAATCACACCACGTCACCGCCCCGACAAATGCTTGACAGCCCCGGGTTGCACGACGTTCCAGCAATTACGACAGCTCTGACCGTGAATACAGAAGCTGGAAGTGCTCTAATGACGTCAATGCGTAGAGGTTGACAATGTCACCGTCCACGCTTGCGAACGACGAGGGGCCGAGTAATAATGCCGACTACTATGCAGGGCCACAGGATCATCGCTATCTCTGCAGAAAACAAGGCCACATGGCTAGCGCACCATATCAAACTGGAATTTGCTAATCACGTCCGGGCACCGACCGCCGAACTTCTTTGTTTTCTATATTGCTCCGTCGCACATGTCCTCGCTCGTCAAGTCCAGCATCAAAGCAGTGAATGATTCCACCACACAAAGCGCCAACTCGATAATGGACGACATACGAAAGCTTGACTTACGTGTTCCAAAGCCCGGAGACCGTCAGTTGGTACGATTGGTCGGCTTTGTGTCCACTTCCGATACACCAAAAACATTATTTGTGCTTATAGGCACAGCCTTGGCACTGCTATCATTTCAAGCATTCCGAACATGGTGGCGCCTGAGACATATTCCAGGTCCTTTCCTCGCTTCGATTACCAACTTCCAGCGTGTCAGTTGGGTCTTGACCAGACGCGCTCATCTCAAGCATCAAGAGCAGCATGAGAAATATGGTGAGCTTGTACGGACCGGTCCGAATACAGTCTCTTTCAGCAATTCCGAGGCCATTTCCAGCGTATATGTCATGAGGACCGGTTTCCCTAAGGTAAGATAAAAGCCATCATGGTCCGCGTCAAAGCATGAACAAGACTAATCGATGTCAATCGCGGATAGGGTCTCTTTTATAGGACACTCCAGCCATATACGCCATCTGGAGGGTCTCTCCCTGCTGTATTCAATTCCCAGGATGAATATTTACACAAGACACTGAAGACACCGATCGCGTCTCTCTTTTCGTTGTCGAACATGACTTCGGCTGAGGGCCTGGTCAACGACGTGATCGAGGTCGTTCAAGACAAGTTTGACAACAGATTCGCAGCGACTGGTGAAGTATTTGACCTTGGACAATGGCTGCAGTTTTTTGCCTTCGATGTCATGGGCACGATGACTTTCTCCAAACGGTATGGCTTTTTGGACCAGGAAAAGGACGTTGGAGGCATGCTCGAATCTATCAAAGACTTCATGCGCACTGTCGCCCCAGTAAGGGATACCTGGCATCTTGATGTTTAGCGCTGACAATCGGTTCAGTTCACGCAAATTGCTTGGCTTGATTGGGCGGTGAGGAAGAACAGGGTTGGCGACAGCATCTGGCAGTTCTTTCGTCGATCGCCGTCCATGAAGATCCTCGGCTTCGTCTCAACAGCAATCTCAGAGAGACGCCAAAAGCTAGAGAAGGCCGACGGTCCTGTTGGTGAACTAGACGGAAGAAAAGACTTCCTTGCCCGCTTCCTCGAGATTCAGAGCACCAACGACAATGTCCCGCACTGGTAAGTCTCAAGTTGTTTGCTGAAGTAAATTTCGCTAATCCCTGGGACCGTCTACAGGGCGCCTGAGGCGTGGACATTCTCAAACGTAATTGCAGGCTCCGACTCGGTTGGCACGGTTATGCGTACGGCGATGCTCAATCTGCTCCTGAACCCTGAGACGATGGATAAGTTGTACCGTGAGCTTCGAGGTGCCAACCTGACGATGCCGATCCCGGAACACGCCGAGATTCGAGAACTCGAGTATCTTGATGCATGTGTTCAGGAGGCCGGCCGTATGCACCCGCCATTTGCTCTTGTCTTTGAGCGTGTCGTGCCCGAAGGTGGCATAGAGATTCTGGGGAAGCATCTTCCAGGAGGTACCGTCGTTGGCGGCAATCCATACGTTGTCAATCGCGACAAGCACATGTTTGGAGAAGATGCCGAATTTTGGCGTCCGGAGAGATGGCTAGAGCGAGATGCCGCTCACAAGAAGAAACTGGAGCAGTCAATCCTTACAGTAAGCTGATGTGGTAGAACTCAACATCTTGACACCTGCTGATGGTCATACTCTAGTTTGGCGCTGGCTGACGCGTCTGCTTGGGCAAGTCGATCGGTATCTTCGAAGTCAAAAAGATCATCGCTTTCCTGGTCTTACGGTATCATGTGAGTGTATCAACCGATGTTGGCTCTGTCCATTCATTGACTCTTGCAGATTCGCCTTGTGGAGAAGGAAAGGTTTCAGACGGAGAATTCATGGTTCTTCGTCCAGAGAGGCCTGTATGTAA
>UYJD01000016.1:387507-399898 GCA_900618795.1 Cyanodermella asteris
ATTTAATTAAAGAGACAAGATTATAAAACCTTTTAATTACCTTTTTTTATAGTATTATTAATAATATACTCAGTTGTCATATTAATAAGACGTGACGTAGCTATTAAATATTTTGTTTTACACGGGGTGGTGCTGAACCCTATAAAGCGGCGACGAAATCTTTCCCCCTACCTTGGCTGTGTAATGACCCGTGATTAGTCATCACCCAGTCGGCCAATTGGAGATCAAGGTCTTCTCCGCAGACAAAGTGCTCTCGTTCCGCCTTTCTCCGTCGGCAGCCCAAGATCCAGGTACCAGCAGTGCCAATACGCACTTTGGACATCGTGATCAACCGGCATTTGCAGCGCCAAGTTCATGCTTAGTTCAGTCACTATTCATGAGCATTGGTCCCTTGGCATGGTTGCATTGCGGCAGAAACCCGGTGCACATGTTATCAGCAAAACAAATACTTGGATAATCCCAAACAAATTTACCACCAGATATAATCATGTCCTTCCAACTCACGAGCGTTCACAAAGGCACGGTCGTTGGTGGCTGCTGCGCACGTCCCCAGCTCTTCGAACCAGACAATCGTCACGCGTCATATTGAGAACAAGCAGGTTCGTGAGCACAGAGTCATTCGAGGCGAGGTAAATCAACGAATATGTTGGATGTGCAGCTTTTGTCGTTACTCAGCTCGTCACAGAGCATTGCTATCTCCAAGCGGTGCCATCAGGGCATTCTCTGACTTAATCGTACAAAGCCGGACCAATCCGGGCGCTTTCTCTCGTGTGATGACCGTTTCATTAATTTCATGCTGATACCTTACTTGGCCGCCATAGCACGCATCTTCGCAGCGAGCGCCGAGGCAAAGTCGTTCCTCTTGTAGACGAGAGGGTTGAACTCCTCGGCCGGTGCGGGACCAGTGCCGACGATGATGGCCTCATGACCAGCATCCAACTCTTCCCAGACTGACTTGACGAATTCGTTGACAGGCATGCCCATGGCGCGACCCTTGTCGGCACCCATGTAGTCGTGGAGCTCGGCTGTGTAATCAAGTCAGTACACGAATCGCGGCAATGTCACTGGTGCGGCACTTACTCTGCACAACTGGTGGCCACACATCAATGACCTTGATGGTGCTGTCGATCAGCTGCTCACGGAGACAGAGGACATAGCTTGCGAGCGCCGCCTTGCTTGCACTGTACGCCGGCAGACCAGCCGCGGGCACGAAGCCCAGATGGCTGCCATAGAACAGGAAAGAAGTCGGGTTCTTCTTGGCCTGGAAGAAGCTAAGGAAGCCTTGGCTGATGTCGACGAAGCTGCTGAAGTTGGTCTCGATTTCGCCGTGGAACTTGGCCGGGTTCCAGGCAGAGGGGTCGTTCAGCTTCAAGGGGTTCTGAATACCGGCAACCATGGCAACACAGTCGATGTCGGGATGCGCCGAAGTGACTGCAGAGACGAAGGCGGGGATGGCAGCACGGTTGCTGATGTCAAAGGCGACTGAGGAGGCCTTGTTGCCGCCATGCTTGCTGGTGAAGGCCTCAAGTCGCTCAGCGCGACGGCCGACAGCAGTGACGGACAGGCCGCGGGCGATAAAGTCGTCAGCAGTAGCAGCGCCAATCCCGGCAGTGGCGCCAATGACGAGGATGTGCTTGTAAGGGAATGACATAGTGGACGTGTATCGTGTGCTGATGATGGAGGAAGAAGTATGGTTCTTTGCCAAAGAAGGAGAAGTCGTTTGCCTCGGTAGTTTGCCAGTAGGTCTTGGTTTGGTCTTAGTCAAGGGGTGCTTGAGCAGTGACAAGATTCTTGCCGGGGTGTTCATCTAGTTGGATGGCAGCTCTTAAAAGCATTCAGTGCTGACTGAGTGGCCCGTATATAACGACTGCATCTCAGCGACGGCAGCGGAGATATTCGGGCGTTCGACTGGAGCGGGCGGCGATGACCGCATCCGTGGCTGCGAGGGAGGTAAGGTAGCTGTCCGCCGACAAGGCTGAGACTGCCATGGACGCATTTACTCGGGGTCAGATGGCAATGAAGCTTGAAGGGTCCCCTGGTGGTGAAGCAGGCGACAAAAGCAAGCGAGCTCATTGCACCAGCGGCTGGGAGTTGTGCCGTGCGGTCGTTAAAGTCGGCCGGACTCTGATTCCTTCACGCGCCTCTTCCGTTAGACTCCGTTGCTCCAGCGGCTTCTTCACGTGACTCTTCCACGCGCATTACGTCTCCGCCCAGGGAACGACGTCCGCTCTTGGGCCCAAGTCCTCCAACCGTTATCCGGAGTTCTCCATTGCACTATCACTCGGTGCAGCCCCGTTTATCTTCGTGGCCATGCTGAAACTTGGGATCATGACCTGCTCGGACGCTGATCTGAGGCACGACATAATGCACCTACTATATCTGGAAAACCGAAGGCATCTCCGGCCCTGTCCGAATCTAAGGTATCCGTAGCTATGACGACCCAACTGAATGTCATCAACGGCGTGAGTGAGGAGAGCAAGGGCCACATGCGCAAGCAGAGCCTGCAAGGCGTGCTGCAGGGAGCGTTGAAGAGCCTCGACAACATTGACGCTGAATCATTCGATGATGAGGGCGACAGAATCCAGGCACTTGTCGCCGCCTACGCTCTTGTCTCGAGACTTGAGACGCCATGGGAATTCCTGGCGAGGACTGGAATGGGTCAGGTGGGAAATCCAATCTCCCGCTCTCATCCATGTCATACTCATTGCACCTTACTGCTTCTGTGACTTTAATTAAGGTCGGAGACTGATGCTTATACAGCCTGCACTAGGCGCGGCCCTGAAGGTTGGGAAAGATCTACAACTGTATGAGAAATGGCAAAAGTCTGGTGGCGGCGACAAGACGAGTCAAGAACTTGGATTGCTCGCGGGATGTGACCCTGACTTGCTCGGTGAGTTAAATCCACCCAAACCTCGACACTAAAATGGGTCTGACTCGATACAGAACGAATCCTCCGCCATCTCGCCGCAAATCACATGGTCGACGAGCCTTCAATCGGCATCTTCCGACCCAATAAATTCACCGTCTCGTTTCTCCAACCCTCTTTCGGCGAATGGATCAACCACCTCTACGATGCGACCATTCCCTGCTTCTACAAGATGCCAGAGTTCCTCGCCCAGACGGGCTACAAGAACCCCATCGACCCGGCCAATGGCGTCTTCCAGTATACCAAAAATTGTCCTGGCAAAGACTGCTTCGAGTACTTTGACGCGAATCCCCGCGAAGGCGCCTCATTCGATCATGTCATGAGCGGAGTTATGGCTAACCAGGCTGGCTGGTTGGACATTTACCCTCATGAGTCCGTGGTAGCCGAGACCAAGAATGATGGGACGCCATTAGTCGTTGATGTTGGTGGTAGGATAGGGCATGACTTGGAACGCTTCCGTGCTGCTCACCCCGAGACAGCTTCGAGATTGTTCTTGATGGACAGACCAGAAGTCGTGGCGCGTTCGAAGCTCCCTAATCCCGTACACAAGGTCGCCTATGATTTTTTCACGCCGCAGCAGATCAAGGGTGAGGATCACATTCACACATGTACGACTCTCACTGACCAATAACTGAGCAGGCTCCCGCGTTTATTATATGCACGGTGTCTTGCATGACTGGCCTGACAAGGAAGCGGTCAAGATTCTCCAGATGCAGAAGGATGCTCTGACCCCTGGATACAGCAGAATATTGATTCATGATCACATCACACCCAAGGCACTGGCACATCCGCATACAACAGCATATGACTTGACGATGATGGTTATGGTTGCTGGTAAAGAGCGGACCGAGGAGCGCTGGCATGCACTTCTCAATGAAGCTGGCTACAGAATTGTCAAAATCTGGAGGTCGTCTGAGGCAGTGCAGGGCGTCATCGAAGCTGAGATTGCCGTATAAGGGAGACTCTTCTCACACGAAATTCTCTTGCTTTTCAAGGGGACCAAGTTATGCCTCTATGCTTTGTACTACCATGTTATCAATGATATAATGCGAGACGCAAATCGGCCAGCAAGCAGTGTAAGATTCGTTGTTCTCTCACATGACCAATTGACTGGACGAACATCTTCATGACGGGAGCTCATCAAGGACTGTGCGCGCAGCTCAGCCAAGTCGAGGTCTCTTCTCCTTACAAGGGCCAATTGCGTCAATGTTGAGAAGTCACATTGTTGCGCAAGGTTTTATACACGCGTAAGCCCATGTTAGCAGCAATGTGACATCTAAGAAGGCTTCCTCGCCAGAGATCTCTAGGTGAAGACTGTGAGAAAGCTCATTCCGACCTAGAAGGGACGGCTGATCTGCAGAATAGTCAAGTAGGACGACGGGCAGAATTAGCTGCGGGCCCAAGGCGGGTAAGCATAAGTCGTTGCGCGAGCTTTGGAGCTTCTACTTACACCAATATTTTGCTGTCTACCTCGATGGACACTACTATAGGTACGTATAGGACTTGAGGCTAACATACTCTGAGCGATCGGCATCTGAGTCGTTAACGAAGTACGTTCAGAGGTGTCCACATCCATACATGCAGCATGACTTTTGATTACCCGTCTTGGGTCATCCGAAAGCAGGCGAAACATCCAACACAGAAAGATTCGCATGCCGTAGCTTGTATACTATGCAATATCAAATCGATCCAACAAAATGCCGTTGGAGCGTTTCTTGGCGAGGAACATTGAACGTGACGTCGAGATGGAGACCATGTGCGCGAGCGGCTGATCCGTGCGTCAACGATCTCCACGCTGCTCTTCTCCGCATCCATCCTCTCCTTCGCCCTACAGCAAACCCCGTTCCTGGCACTGTTGGGTGGCAGTATCGTCCGAGACGCCCTACACAACATGTAGAATTGCTCAACACAGCATGAGACCGTTCTTACATCTCTACGCGCTGTTCCTCGGCTCCGCGACGGCTCTGACGACCTCGGCACCATCCCGCGATGCCGAACCCAGCCAGAACCGGACCGTCTCTCAAGCGATCTTTGCCGAGCTGGAAGAGCTGTCGAGGCTCGTCGCCATATCCTATTGCGCCGGATTTCAGGGCATACAGAAACCGTTTACTTGCCTGAGCCACTGTGACGAGTTTCCTGGGCTCGAACTCGTTCAGGTAGGGGCGCACGTGCGGAACTGGATTTACGATAGCGTGCTGACTGACGATGCAGACTTGGGATACTGGATTGATCACTAACTCCTGCGGCTACATCGCGCTCTCACACGGGCCCGTGTATGCCCCTCGCATACTGGTCGTTTTCCGTGGCACTTCCTCCCTCAGCAACTTCCTCTCCGACCTGCAGACCTCGCACGCCGAATATGTCCCGTACACAACATCCCACGGGCGTCCTTGCACAAATTGTACTGTACATACAGGATTCATGCGCGCATGGAACGCGACAAGAGATCAGATACTTCCGGAGCTGAAAGTCCTTCGTGAGACGTACCCAGCATATTCGATTGTGTTGGCCGGTCACAGCTTGGGCGGTGCGGTAGCTGGCATAGCAGGGCTTGAGCTGAAAGGTGATGCCGAATATTGGGGAACAGTCAAAACTGTCACGTTCGGAGAACCAATGTTCGGGAACTTGAACATGGCTCACTTTGTGGACGAGACCTTTGGGTGTAACGGAACAACGGCCATTGATCCGCAATGTTCGTACCGGAGGGTCACTCATGTCGATGATCCGGTTCCGCTAATGCCGCCGGAGGAATGGGGTTGGCGGCCGCACGGCAGCGAGATATTCGTGTCGAAGTCAGGCTTGCCGCCTGCGCAAACTGACTTACGGGTGTGTTCCGGACTCCAAGATCCAACATGTATCTCGGGCGGTGACGGAGCTATCCGACCAGCCTCTGTAGCCGGCCCTGCAGATACCGCTCTAGTAGCCGAAGAAGCAAAAGCGGAGGATTCACAAGCTAGAGACATGGGCATACCCCCTCGATGGCGGGTTTGGCAGCTGCTGTTTGCGCATCGAGAGTATATATGGCGACTGGGTCTTTGCTACGACCCCGGATGGCCGTGGGAAAGTCAACCCTCCATGACTGCCGTGGAGGGCAGCAGCAGTTCGGATGATGAGTTATGAGTTGCGTAATGTCTAATAATGAACGGTTTTTAGCATGCATGATTATACGTTTGAGCGGGTTTCGCGCAATGCATTCACGTACATTGAATGAGCCGATGCCATGCCCTCCAAGAAATGCCGGTCGCTTGTAACCAACACATTTTGTGTGCTTGGCAAGAGCGTATTGCAGTGGCTGCAACCTTTGGTCGTTTGAATTATATCGAAATGTTTTTGACTCCAGGGTCCGAATATGTCTCCAGCTTATGCTGACCTTGGCGCATGAGAAATTCAATGGTCGCAAAGTCTTTCTTATCGACGGCCACATTTTGTCGGAATTGAGTCCTTTACGCATTAGCTGGGCAATTCGTGCGTTGTCCACGCAATGCTCACCGGACGAAATGCACCCAATTGTCCCGTGTCGCCTTTTTGTAGGTCAGCATATGGGTCGCGGAAATTGAGTTATCACCCACGGCTTATGAAAAGTCCTGTGATGACACAAGTTGACTCACTGAAGGTTTCTGTCTGGTCTGACGAAGGCATTTCCTGTATAATGACAGGACAGACCTTTGCAAGCCAGAGAGCCGAGCCATCATAGGAGAATTCAAGCAGTCTTGAGGTGTGTAAGACTACGATGCATCAGCCTATGCATCTGATACTCGAATCGACGCTTGCAGGCTAAATAACAATTCGAATTGTTGTTTCGGAGCCGAGAACGATGATGATGTAGACGAGCAGAGGAGACAGAAAATCGGACGAATCACAACGTGCTTGGCCTCATGGAGCTTCAAAGCAGTCTTGGCAACGATCGACGAGCAAGCGATCGTCAACCTGCGAAACCTCCCGCCTGCTCTTCTCCCCCCACGCACACACAACTCTTCACCCTCACCCAGTCACGGGCTGCCCATAAGTAGTATAGCGGATGACTCCCGATCTGAGGTACTGGACTTGAACCCTGCCACAGTTGATAGTCCTGCAGAGTCCCGTGTGCGAGATTGGAACCGTTGGGACGTCTAACATAGCGCAAATATGATCGACCCTCGCCCTTCGTGCCTTGCAGGCCGAACTCCGACACACCGAGCCAAGATGCAGCTTTTGCAGACAAGTGCACACTGGCTTCGGCAGACCGACGGCGCGAAACTGCATCTTTGCCTTTTCGAGAGCGGGGCGTTCCATGGAGCCTGGTGATGTCTGACTTGGCGTCATAGCTCCTCTTCAAGTATAATTGAATCTTCTGTTCTTGGTCTTGTGGACTTTGCAGCTGTAATCCTAAACCATTGTTCACAACGGCTCCTCAAGTGAATCTCATTCGAAATCCTCACATTTGGGTTACCATGGATGTTTTTTCTGATCACCTCCTCGTTTTCGTTATTGCTGCAGCTCTAACTGCAGCTCTCCTTGTCGTTCGTTTACTCTTCCCGTATTTTATGACTCAGCTGACAACGTCAAGTACAAGTTCTACCATGCATTGAACGGGCCGCAGGTCCATCTCCCAGGCCCAGCCCTCACAAAATTCACTGGCCTTGCCAATGAACTACACAAGATCAAAGGAGACCGTGTGTTCTGGCTCAAGCAGCTTCATGATCAATATGGTGAGTTTGATTGCACTGAACTAGCCACATAAGCCAACTCTGATCAGGTCCAATTGTGCGAGTTACCCCGACGGAAGCATCAGTTGCGGAACTCGAGGCAACCAAGGAGATTCACAAGGCTGCCGGTGGCTTTCAAAAATCCGACTTCTACACGAAATTCGTCAGCAACCCTATTCAGACCATGTTTAACTCGCTCGACTCTGCAACCCACAGCAAGTGGCGCAGACTTTTGGGCAACAGCATGTCCGAATCCACACTCAAATCATTCGATCCGGTCATCCAGTCCAAGATCGATTTGTTGACAACGCAGTGGGAGAAAGAACGCACTAACAAGGGCCACATTGATCTCTACAAATGGATGCATTTCTTTGCAACTGATGTCATCGGCGAGCTGTCGTTCGGCGAATCGTTTCGTATGCTCGAACTGGGACAGGTGGGTATCCTCAATCACGTGTACTTGCGGCTCTGTTATAATCGAATAGCCAGCTGACAAACCCCCAGAAGAATCAGTATATCAAAGACATACAGGATTCGGGGAGGAACGGAATCATCCTCGCAACAGTCACTGGTCGTGCAGTCACGGACCTGCCGAACTTACCCATCTGGCCCTTCCGACAGCAGCGCGAGCGTCTTGCCCGATTGAACGAATATGGCTTGGAATCGCTCGCCCGCTACGATCGCCACATGGCCATGAACCCTGACGAGCCGAACCGATGTTCTTCAACAAGGTCATGGGCGGCAAAGGTCAAGCCGCAGCCCTTACCCGGCAGGAAATTATTGCGCAGGCGCAAGGTTTCATCATCGCTGGAACTGACACGACGGCCGTGAGCACCACTTATCTAGTTTGGGAGATCCTGAAGCACCCTGCCGCCAAAGCCAAGCTTCTGAAAGAGATTGAACACCTACCCAACAACCCTACGAACGAAGAACTCCGTGCCATCCCATACCTGGATCTCGTGATGGAAGAGACGTTCCGTCTACATGGCGCTGCGCCCGCCCCTCTTCCCCGCGTGGTCCCGGCGGGCGAGCGTACCCTAGCAGGCCACTACATGCCCCAGGGTGTCACCGTCAGCCCAGTCTCATACGTCATGCACCGGAACCCAGAAATCTTCCCCAATCCTGAGCAGTGGATTCCCGAGCGATGGGAAAAGCCGACAAAGGAGATGAAGGACGCTTTCACTGCTTTTGGTGGCGGTAGCAGAATCTGCATCGGGTTGCTTCTCGCCAAGATGGAGATGCGCGCTGCAGTTGTGGCACTCTTCAAGCGGTTCCCTGACATACAAATTGCGTACGGCGAGGAGGGCTTTAGTGACGAAGACATGCATCAACTGGAGTTCTTCTTGATCAGGGCAAAAGGTGGCAGGTGCCTCATCAAGTGAGTCGAAGCACGCGGTAAGAGAAATTGACGTCAGTTGCGTTGATGGAGAGACTAATGAGACATGAAAATTTGTACATCATCATCAAACTTCTGTATTACACGAAGCATACTATTCGTTCGCACTGCAATCACATAGCACAGCCTGTTTGTACCGTCCGCATTGTACCAGCTTCTTCGTTTGCCTGTATGTGTCTCACAACGTCTTTGGCAAAACCACACTGCCTGCCGAAGGTTCAGTCACATCAGGGTACGGGTCAGCCACCTTCTCGCATTCCAAAATCCACTTCTCGGTCGGTATCAAATTCGTTGTCTGGTCTCCAAGCAATTGATTGAGAGCATACAGGCAATGTAGGTCACGCCGGCAGGCCGCCCGCCAAGCCTCCAGGCTAACACGATCCCTGAGCACCGCGTATCCCCAGTCAATGAGCTTGACACTCTCCTTCACCGAAACATTCCAAGCACAGTCGATCAAAATGTGCCTGAGCTGCAGCTCCGAATGCGCTATCCCCGCCGCGTGGCAGTGTACCAGAACCTCACGCAGCCGGCGCAGCCACACCATGCGTGTGACCGCGGGGAAGCGCGCCCTGGCCCCGGTCTGTTTGTACAAGATATCCAGGACCGTCTTTCCGTGGGGCAGCAGATTCACCGGCAGCATGTATCTGCAGAACGGGTCGCCATGTCCCAGCAAAGGCCCCTCGACGGGCGGCGGCAGCTGGTACGGTGGATAGTGGCTCGGGTGTGGGATTCCCATCATTCGATGCATCCATTCTCGGACTCCGTCGGGGACCAGCTGGACCGGGTAGCTGGGGAGGAACGCGTCCCGGATTTTGGGGTTTGAGAGCAAGTGCCGTCTGATGAACTTGTTGGCCTCGACTTCGAGAATGAGCTTCGACACGTGCTTCGGCCAGTAGATTTTGCCGGCTGCCCATAGTGTTCCGTCCGCTTGGATGGTCCCTACTCGAACGACGGCGCCGCAGCCTTCTTTGCGGAGTTCAGTTGTTCCTGGCGGGAGGAGATACGGGGTTGGAGGATAATTCGGATTGGCCATTGTGACTATATAAGGCTGATGGAGATAAACTGGTCTTGATGGTTTCGAAAGAAAGTTGTTTGATGTGGTGATGGATACAGAGACAGAAGAGAGCTGAAAGCGGTTCGCCGACAGCGGCAGCAAGCCATTAAGTACCTGATTTCTCGGTGAGGCTATTCTTACTTGTCATTGTCCAGGTGCCATGCGAATTCGCTTCACATTTCGCAGCGAAGTGCGTAAATAGCTACAATACAGAATTGCCAATAGTTTCGAATTCTGAGTCGACGGTCGTGCTCAGACCGAATTCGCGATCGGTGAGTCGATTATGTTAACCTGCTTTGAATGCTTAGCGTATTGCATTGTGGCATTCCAAGACACGATTGACACTCCACATGAATAGTTTCTGGTGTTGTGATCATCCATAGAGACACATTGATGTAGGGAGCACAAAGGGTGAGTGCGGTCCAGACCAGCTATTCGTGCTGGTTTAGGGTGCTTTGATCTCCAACACACGCGCACAATTCAATGTCTGAGAGGGAACTTAGTAGAACGTCAATAAGCGTGTCAATAATATACATGCATGGGCATCTGGCTGGGCACTTGGCCCGGTATCGAGCGGTTCAATAAGTACCAGAGCGAGTCGGTACGTCGGAGCTTGGATGCGGCCCAGTTAGGTGGCTATATTGTCCCTTCTGTTCATGTCACGTGCTGTGCGGTACGAACGACCCCGTCTCCGCATCGACTGTTTGACTCAAACGCCTCGAGCTCGCCGCTGATCGCCTCATACAACGACGTTGCAAATGTTCCCGTATACTTCTTGATTCGTTGCTTATTGCTAACCACGTCATCAATGATCGAGAAGAATGATGAAAAGAACTGGCTCAACATGGAGATAGTGCAGCAGTTGAGATATTGCTTCGTCCCTGAATTGCCCAGCGCAGAGAATTGACGTCTGACGCTGCTCCATAGTGCGGCCTTTGCTTCATAGCGCGGTCTTTGCTGCGATACTCAAGACACTAGTGATCTATTAGACCAGGCATCTGGAGGCACCGCTCGAAGACACGGAGGGTCTGGTGCGTGGGCCGATCTTGAAATATCTGCACAAGCTCCCAGTTGAACACTTGCCACAGCACTGCGCGAAAGGCCGATACAAGCCAACTTCTTGTCGTTGGGAGCAAGGCCTCAGAAGATAATCGCGACTTTACAGACGTGAGGTTTCAGCTCGTTGTTCAAAGCGTCAGTATCTTTGTGTGAATCCTTCGTTCTTCGAGGCAATCATTGAGACAACCGAGTCTGGTCCATTTGCAAGTTATGGCGCACAGGTTAATTCAGTGGAGATGATCATTTGTTTGTTCGAGGCATAAACGCACCTCTGCGACATGCAAACGAGGACTGCATACTGTCTGAAAGCGTTAAGGTCTGTATTTCTGCCCAACTACGTCTAGCGGATGGTCGACGGTTTTGACCCAACACTGAGACTGATCGCTCTACATTTCCGGTGCATATATGCGCGGCCAATCGGTGATCCAATTTCCAGTACTACCTGCGCGAAGCTGTTTGCCAACCGAGCAGCGGTGCAGAGAACGTCCATGCTAATCATAATTGGCCCCCGCAAGCTTAACACGACCACCATCCGGCTTGATGAGAGCGCCGTCTATGAACGCACCCGCCCTGCTCACCAAGAACAATAACGTCCCAGCCATGTCGGCCTCTGTGCCAAACCGGCCCGCCGGCACTAAACCTCTCGGAACTTTGCCATCAGGCCACCTGGCTAACAAGCCTTGCGCCAGTTCACTCGGGAACACACCAGGGGCGATGACGTTCACCCGGATTCGATACGGGCTCAGATAACTTCCGAGATTCGTCGCCATATGGTGCACCCCGGCTTTGCTCGAGCTGTACGCAAAAGCAGTGGGCAGTTTCTTCAAAACTCCCGCTACGCTACCTGTAATGATAACCTGCGAGTCGACCGTCACATCGTCGAATTGTCCATAGTTCTTCACTTTGTTGCCGGCATCGAGAAGCTCTAGGAAGGCGATCGTGGTAAAGAAGACTGCAGTCATGTTCATCTCGTAGACTCGTGCATAGTCCGTGGGGTCGAGGTCCCAACAATGAGACTTGAAAGTCGCGAGATCTGGATTCGGAGGAAGAGATTCAACGGTCGCAAGGGCAGTGCCAGCATTATTAATCAACAGATTAATGTGACCACTTTCGGCTTGGACGTGAGAAGCTGCCGAGGCGAGGGAATCTTTGGAGGTCACATCGCACTGGATAGGGACTATGTTGTCGTGAGGTGAGAGTTTGGACGCGGCCTGGAGGCGCTCTAGGGAGCGGCCGAGTATGTACACCTTCTTAGCACCGTTCAGGGCGAG
>UYJD01000016.1:402026-445693 GCA_900618795.1 Cyanodermella asteris
CACCTACTGATATCCTGCGTTAACTACTTATATATCCACCCCTAGTAATGTTTCGTGAAATACGTAGGCCTCAACTTCTATAGGTACCTATGCGAGTGGCTATCGAGGTGATTAGGAACGTAGTAACGTAAGTAGATGCTCGAGGACATGCGCAACGACTTTTGATTATCCGCCTTGCGCCAGTACACTTCTCAGCCCGCCTTGCACCGTCGAGGCTTACTGAGCCCTGATCTAAGCTGTAAGTCCTATCGTGTCATTATGTTGCCGTCCACACAGAGGCTCAATGCCCTAGAAAGATGTGATGTGAGCTATAAACTGTGCAATTGGAGTGGAATACCAAATGTCAATATATATTATCTTTTAGGCCAATTCCTTCTACAACCACCACCAAAAGACGTGTATAGACGTCTACATCTCAGGCACTTTGGCGGAGTGGTTAACGCGCTGCCCTGCTAAGGCAGTTCCCTCGGGAGCGAGTGTTCGAATCACTCAGGTGTCGTATCTTTTGCTGGACGCTGAGGCGTCGGGCGTCGAGTTTTATGGTATTTTATGGTCATTGTCACATCTGCGAAGGTCGTGGGCATCTTTTTGGCCGTGCATCGAACCGGAAACGGGCGCGTGGCGGACGGCAGCATGTGGACTTGGCATTCGTGGACAGATTTTTTAACGAGGAAAGCGACCGAGTCGGGCGGACCATCGCCAGTGCCCCGCCAATCAGCACAAAGGCTCGACCCGACGTTAGACATTCGCTGGGGAAGCAGCAGCTGGACATCGCATTTGCGAGTATCTTTCAATGGCTGCCCAGTGGCTTTTAAAGCCCTGCCTGCCTTTGAAGCTTCCCCGAGCCGGAATTTAAACACAATATAACACGGTGGTATGTACGGCATTCAGGAGCGCAGGAAGACACAGGAACAACGCAAATCGACCGAAACCCTTCGTGCTGCGAGTCCAATCAATGGCCTAGCAATGCGCGCCGAGATACGTACGGACCGGCGGCCAAGCAGGTGCGTTTTCATTCAGGGACGGTCTTTGTGTCTCAACGTCGAGGTGGAATAAGCGCGTATCAGAGTTAATGAAGCGGTGGACACACTCGTCACAGTGACTTTACGTGGAGCATCTCAAGCTCTTTGCTTGCCAGCTTGTCATTAATAAATGGAGAGGCCCGATCGCTGCCAACGGGCTGAGGTTGAATCGCGGCCAAATTCAAAGTTAATAGCAGTGGGACAATGGTATCGGCGAACAAGGACGAGCACTCGATTTCTTAGAGAGTACGGGAGCATCAAAGCAGGATGGGAGTTGACGTCGCCGTTCAAGGCACATGCCCCTTGGTCTACGATATCTAGGCAGATTATGGAGAATGACCATCATTGATTGCAGAAATCTTATAGACTTGTCGTGCTTCCTCAATCTTGCTGACGTATCATTCCTGACAGCAATCTCTTTGCATCGTCATGCGATCATGGCAGCTGACACGACACGCTTGACGATCCGTCCTCGATCCAATGAGCATTGCACCGTCCGGTATTGGAATCAGGTCTCTTCGGCCAGGGCATCTTCAAGGTCCTCGTCAGTCTCCATCTTGACGCCCTTCTCCTGCTTGACTGCCTCCGCTCCTTCGTCCTCATTGTCCTCGTCTCCGTCTCCGTCGGCGTCGGCGTCAGCTTCGACGGTAGCATGCTCTTCTTTGATCTTCTTTCCGGGCTTGCGGGGAGGGTTGACACGGTTGCCGTTCTCATCAAGCTTGGGCTTGCGACCACCGCGCTTGGGTGCGATAGGATTACCATCTTCGTCAACCTTTGGTTGTGCTGGAGTACGGGGCTTTTTTGTCGGAGACTCGCCATCCGCTGCCTTTTTTGCAGTGCGTTTGGCGCGGCCAGTCTTCGGAGTAGCAGGGACACCGTTGCCTTCATCAGCACCAGGGGTGGCAGGGGCAGGAGCGTCGTCGTCCTCATCGTCATCATTTGCAGCTGTCTTGGGCTGCTTCTTCTTCCGAGGAGTCGACTTTGCGGCGGCTAGAGCCTCAGGATCGGCAAACTTCTTCATCAAAGCAGTGTACGCGTTGCCTGGCAACTGTCAGCATCGTTCAAATGAAGTCCACTCTAGGATGGTTATCCTCACGGCCGCTGGGAATGGAGGCGTATCCCGCTAGTCGGATGAACTTCTCTCGGTCCAAGTCGTGGTACTGCCTTGAGTCAGTGCTTGTCACATACGGGTCCGTGAATATCTTACAGCGGGAGGTGTCGCCATGGAGGCGAAAATTGCCGAGAGGGTAGTCAGTTCCTTTGCGCTGAGCGATTTGCCGCCGGCATCGTTGGCCTCCGTGGTCTCCGCGCCTGACATCGTTGTGTTTATTGGGACTCTGAGTATAGGATAGAAGTTCGTGTGGATTACTGGGCTGCAGATTCGTCAGATTGAATGTGTGGAAAAGGGATGCATGTAGGACGAGAAGTATGGCGATCGCAGTTATATGCGACTTGCTCTCAATCACCGAACCTGCAGGAAGAATTGCGCTTAACCTGTATATCGTATCCCGCCATGCAGTAGGTGATATGTGAGTGAGCACTCAGAAACAGCAATGGAACAACACAATTGCTTACCAGCCAAGCCACCTCAGTATGAGAGCTGTCCGAGATGGAATCACACGTGTATTGGCTCTCTGGCACGAACGTGTTCAAGGGCAACGGCAAGCTATGTGTCAATGCAAAAGCGCTGATAAGTTGCGCGCACGCTATTGAATGGACTGATTTAGGTGAGCAGGCAATGACAAAACAGCCGTGGCGTTTCCGTTTCACTGCTACCAATGACAGACTACAATCAGTGGCCGCTCATCCGGGCAGGACCTTTGCTTGTAAAGCCCCGATAGCTCCGCTCTGACTCTTATGAATACAGCTCCTGTACCAACACAGCAGGAGTGCAGGAGACCCCTGCCTCGAGCTGTTGGAGGGTAATATCTTTTGTGGATGAGCAGCGATTTTCGACTCGAGCTTCAGCAGACCATGTCGATGCGAACTGGGCCAAAGTGGACGGTGCAAAGTCCGACGGCTATCGATCCACTTGCACGTCCTCATGTTCTGGTGGCTCTACTGGGGCACGTAGCCTGAACGCTACCAGCGTCTCACAGTGAGATGACCTCAGGCGCCATTTGCTCAACATGAAAGGCGCCAATTCTCGCCGTAAGCTTGAACGCCCCAGGCTTGTCGTTCATCTAGGGAGGCATCATCCTGGCATTCAAAGACAGACGCTTGACCATCTTGATATTTTTTCCCCAGTTGTCGTGATGATATTCATCGAACAGTAGTGTGTCATTCGTCAGCAAAGCGGGATACCTGAGGGTTTCACTTCGTAGGAGTTTCCGTCTGACGGCAGTCGCCGAGATGGCACCAGACATCGATCTGCACGACAGGAAGGTTCAGGTCATCTCGTACAGCTAAGCTCCAATATTGGGGTTCTCCTTTTTGACCCGCTCCAGTAATGCGTTCCAGAGCCGTGGCTCTGGGGCCTTGTTCACACTAGACCCAACATAGAATTTGCGCGGCGGTCCTCTGATAGCGCTCAATGATGTTCTCGCCCGACTGGCGGACTGATGGACCAGATTGGCAATATTGGTCATCGACTCGGGCTTGGTTCGTAGTTCTCCAAGCCTCATGCGAGTCTGTCTGCCCAGGCCAAGGAAGCTAAGGGTGGTCATCTCAAGCTCAATCTCGTGTTGGGTGCTGTTGAGATACTTGATGAGCGTCTGGCGCGATTGTCTGGCAGCTTTCGGGAGTAGAACGTGAACATATCTGACGATGTCAGCCACTCGTGCAAATCATGTTGAAGCTGCGGACAACTGACACTGTGAACGGGCGGGTATTGCGTGCCACCCACAGCATTGGAATTGCTCCTCCGACCACCACTTTGAGAGGTCAGCCAAATACTCTGCCATAACCGTAGGAGTCATGGTGCGAACCTGTTGGTATCATATGCCATGGTTGATCTGTGTCCTCATAGTACATAGGAGCAACGACGCCAGCTGCGAGGCAGAAGATGATTATGGTGAATACTTTGTTGACTGGGAACATTGGTCAACGACTCCATCTACCTGGTGCCTTGTTCAAGTCGCTCAAACCTCCAAGGAAGACAACACGGCCAGTTCCTGTGAGCAAGTCCTGTCAGCCAGCCTGCTTCACGCCCGTATGACAGCAAGTCGTCTTACCAGCATGGTAGACAAGAAGCCGCGGCTTGTACGCTAGCTTCTCTTTGGTGCAGGTTAGCATCGTCTGCCCCGAAGTGTGGGATTAGTTCCACGTACCGGTCTTGGGAGCTGCAGCAGAAGTAGCGTGCCGGACCGCGTCAATTTGCTTCTCTCGTTGTGAATATTGAAAGATGCTCCTGGCAGCAGGTCTTACGCCGACACGGCTGCCTGCTGATCGACATGCAGTGGTAGCTCGACCTAACAGCATCCTTCGAAGCGCGCGTTTGGTACTTGCAATCCGTGTAGAGGAAATTCTGCAGATGCAATTACATTGATGGGATGAATGGATGGGTGAGCTGCTCACGTAAGCGCGAAGAATTGTGCACGGACGCGCTGCCTTCAATTCAATGCCTTTGTGTCGATTCAAACGCTTGTCGCTTTCAGCACCGGAAATGTGGTTAGAGTCGGAAGATGCTCAGTACGTGCACTCAAGCGCAGGGCTAGGTCTCTGGCGCACTCGAGTAAACACTGTGCTGCGAAACAATTTTCAACGCAGGTTATGCTGAAAATCACACTCCACGATGCAGAATCAGTACTTTGGTTCCGCTGTTTCTAGTGCGCTTCAACATCCGCACAAGAACATCTTCACATTCCCAACATAGCTTCTGCATGCCCCATACCACGCTCTTTCTGTTTCTTGTGCTTGTCGCTGTCAAGTTGTGAGTGGCCGTCGGGAACTTTTGAACAAGTTGGCTCTATCGAATACCACATCCCTGCGCTGTACTCACAGCAATACGCCAATAACAACAACCCGCCCGAACCATCCCTTTCAAAACATCCTTGCTATCGAAACCAGTCGGGAGCCTGCCGTTGTCAGATCCTCGGTCAAATAAGCCGCGCCTACACATGTCTTCTCGAGAATCGCCCGTGGAGGCCGGGCAGGGACCATCGGTGCAACTCCCATCAGATGACGAGCTAGAGTCCATATACTCGCAGTCTCCGATTGATTCCAAGGATCAAGATGGACTACCTTCAGAAGATTGGGATCGAAGCTCAGAAATCTCGGAGGACGAACGTCCCAATCGGTACAGAGGCACCGCAGCGGAGTGGCGCGAGTTTACCAGCGCTGAACGTGGAGTCGCAATGGGTCTTGACAAGATGCAAGCCACCGATCTGTCACGCCACCTCTTCAACGCCTATGCGCTGAAGATGAGAAGCAAGGCCAGCGGACCAGGAGCTTGGAAGCCGCAAAGCGACTGGACAGCCTGGCCGCTGCCTCCGGGCGTTGTGCCTCGAATTCAAGAGCAACAGCGCTACGTGTCCAACACAGCGATACTGAGTTCGAGGGTTGAACTGGAGAATGTCGTTATCGCGATTATCACGAAAGAAGCGCGACATCGAGTTCTGCATCAGATGTGGATGAACGCGTATGGTCATACTTTGCCTTCGCCTTCAACTTACAGCTCCGAATCGCCAGCAGGGAATCCCGTAGCTCGTCGGAAAAGGAAAGAATCGGACAGCTCTTCAGCGAATTCGGCTTCAGGCGACAAGGCACGACAATCGCAAGCAACAAGCATATCTGACGGTAGCCCTGAGGCTGATATATTACCTCTGGCAGTACCGAATGTTGATCCAGATTTTGAGGCTGCTATTCTGCAGCCGATCGCGCGACAGACGCTGGCCAAATTCAATTCGCTCCTGATGGCTTTACACAGAAGCAGGCGGAACATCAGGCCTTCCGGGCGCAACTCACATCGTGGGCCTCCAGGTTTAAGACCCAGGTCGTCGTCTGTACGCAGTACAACTTCCAGTGTATCAAGAAGTAGTGTCGGTGAATGGAACTCAAGTCGGAGTGTCTCGGTGGACCCGGTGGCAAGCGATAGACGATACCCCATATCGGGCGGTTCTCGAGAAGAAGAAAAGGTAGATGCTGCAAAACATCGCAGCCGATTGAGGCGTCGGGACTGGACAGATGTCGTTGGGATGGCAGTCATGTTAGGGGATTTTGCGCCTAGCGTGATTGAGCGCACAAGAATGCGTATGGAAAAGATTGCGGGTGAAGAGTTACAAACGCTTTGATTTGATTTGCTTTACATTATTCAGCGTAGTCTCAGGGCTAGGCAGCAATTCAAGCTCAATCAATATCAGCGACGTTCGGCGCCAAGTACGTGAAACATGATAACAGGGCCAAATCGGTTTGGACAACAAAGAAACTCTTTGCCGAGGAACTTTATAAGGCCAACAACGCATTAGGCCCTAAGCCTCAATCCATCTTGTCGTCTTCGTCAGCAGAAGTGTCCGTGTCATCATGCATCCGGTACGGAGCAACGTCCATTTCACTATCTGACTCAATCAAGATCACGTCTGATGATGAATCTTCAGCGTCAGCCATGGTCTCTCCATCTTCGATTGCGGTAAGGGGATTAGTACCGGGACCGAGGTGCTGCTGCAGAGCACGCGGTGCCCCATTCTTGATCCCCGCCGATACTCCAGAAAAATACGCCTTTTGATTGTAAATCGGACTGCGCACAATCTTCGGCCTGCGGCCGCGTTTTTGAGATGGCTGCGGAGCTCGATGGACTCGCTTGATTTTCCAGGTTGATGTCATAGTCTGTGCATAACGCATTGTTTGTGTGTGATCAAACTCGAAAAACTGAAGCAAAGCCCCGACGGCTTGCCCAGTACGATGACATAGACGAAGCTTCAACGAGTCGATGAAGCTATGCGCCTGACAGCCATTCTCGAGGTATTGAAGCCGGCCTATGTGAAGCACTTCATCAACTCCAGGATTGGCCCGGAGAAACTGGCGGAGCTCGTCGGCGCTTTTGACAGCAATAATGGCATCTGACTCGATACGCTATTTAAGGTTAGCAAAAGCCATGTTCGAAGAAGACTGCTGTACTCACCTCCCATACTAACCATTCCGTGCCGGGTCTATACGAATATGGCTTTTTGACGTTCAAGGATTGATCATGACGAGCTGCATCATGCTTCTTCTCGCGATACAGCTTCCCTTGAAAGCCTTTGAGGAAAGGAATGATCCCCATAGCCGGGGTAAGGCGACTGGCTGGTTCAGTCGACTTAGCAATCTTACCCATAGCCAAGAATGCTATCCAGGCTGGCTTTTGCCTTCCCTCGAAGAGCAGATGCCAGATGGCAGTAACATTATCTGTCCGTATGGAGATAAAGGGCGTTGGCGTCTTCACAGGGGTTAGTTGATTCCATGCTCCATCTTTGAATTCGTCTGATATGCGGCCGGGGAGGGGCTTGTTAGTTCCCGTAAACGACCCTATGATGTGTTAGAAATCGTTATACATTGAAGGCACGGCAATGTCTTACCAGCGAGAAAACCCTCGGCGCAGTTGATTCCTTGGCTGTCGGCGGTGAAAACGCGAAACCCGACCATGTTCGTGACCCTTGCTCCGTAATGAAAGTTGTAGCTGCGTTCGGATGGCGAGTGCGGTGCGCGACCTAGACCTCCGCTCAATTTAGCTAGCTCTTGAGTTGCGGGGAAGGAGGGAGGCTGGAAAGTAGGCAAAGTCTCACCTGTAGTGTTCGATGCTAGTTTATTCTCATGACCGCTGCACTTCCGAAGCTCTTTGATGTGTGTTCTGTGCTCTGTCTTCCTCAAGACGAGACGGATCCCTAGCTCGGCGGCTGTGTCCACGAGCAGAGTACCATGGCGCTGCCAGAAGCGTAGCCCATGCTTAAAGTTGGTGTTAAGGAATACTGCCAGCCAGGTTTGATGGTATTTGCTGGCGAGTCCGTACAGCATCCGTCGCATCGCCTCCACGGTGATCCACGGCTGTGAACTTGGACGACCCGTCTCGAGGGCCAAAATGTGACATAAGATCCTTTCCGTACCATTGACGAGCATTGGGCCCTGCTCGCCTGATCCGGCTGCTTTATAAAAGCGAGAAAGGACGCACAAGAGCTCCTTATGGTGGTTAGTCCAGCTGTGAGCTGTGAGCTGTTCTGTCATGGCGGCGAGGATCTGGCGGAAACATCAACTTGAAATAGAATGGAGCCCTCAGCGATGAGCCTGAACGATGCAGTGAAAGACTGGCTATGACACTGAATATAGGAGGGGCTCGAGAGACTTGGCACCTTGAAAGTGAAGGGAGGTGGAAATGGACGCGGTGTTGGGAGGTGAGGCTTTATAAGTCATATACCGCTTTTCGACGGAGTGAGGTGTAAGTGAAACTCATTGGTCTGGATAACCTACGCGCCGCCACATTCCAGCTTCTATGACATGCCGAAATGCACTGTTTTTTGCGAACAGACTAATGTCTTCATCTTTGGCTGATCGTGGAGAACACGCCCTCGCCGCTGGACGCGTGGCTTCAAATATATATATATTAGGCGGCTAAAGTAGGCATGCTGTCTGGAATTATCGACTGTCGTTTGTCAGGCATCGCGGCATTTTATCGCGGATCTCACAAGCTTGTCGCTACTTATCTGTGTCTAACGCTCAAGTCAGATTGCAAAGCACGTACGCCTCAATCAAGATCAGCGAGTTCGGTGCACGTGACGTCTAAGCATCATTGCGTCCAGCTTCTTCCACTCCACGACGCTGTGACAGCTGCGACCTGGAAGTTCCTCAGCGTCGAGCCTATACCAACATGGAGAGCGATGCTTCTAAGGAATATCTGAAGAGCCTGATCAACAAGACATTACACGTTCATGTCACCGACGGACGGTTCTTCGTAGGACTGTTCAAATGCACCGACAACCAGGTTTGCATCCTTGTCCTCACGCATGCGATCATGTGAGCTAATATTCTACTTTATCAGCGCAATTTGATTCTGAGCCAAGCATGTGAATATCGACAGCCGTCGGAGTCGGCGGTCGAAGCGGCAAAAGCGCAAACTCAGGCTACAGGCGGCACTTTTCGCGTCGATATGCAATCGCGATTCATGGGCCTGATCTCGGTGCCCGGCGAGTACATCACAACAATTGAGCTTGAGGAAGCACGGCAGCCGGTCTGAAACAATCTTCAGTGCGTCTGAGCGTTCCTGTTACTGGTCGGCTGGCGGCGCTACACAATTCCTGCGCACAAGCGTATCAGCAGAACCCAATGACAGGATCGAGGACGTCAGCATGGCTACGAAATTCTATGAAGGAGTCACAGAGCAGGTTGGACTTGGCTTGCACTCGGGCTCAACATGCACAATCGCACGGCGTATGGCAATGGATAGGTTTACTTCGCGCCGCAAGTAGTCTGCCACTGGCGACAGGTGGCAACATCTGACAAGTCATAAATCATGGCACTTCATCAGGCGCAACCTCTTCGTCCTCCAGCGCAGCCTGGCTTACCGCGCCCCGTCCGCCCAAATTCAACGACCCGAAAGCTTGCCAGCAATCTGGAGGCGCCCGAACATAATGGTTGATAGCCTCCCTGAATCTGTTCTTGTAATCCCGCGGTTCTGTCACGGTCGGCCTATTCTTTCCCCTGTCTTTCACCCAGGATTCTAGCTTTTTGTCCCAGGTATATGTGCGAATACAGTCAATGATGCCAACCACAAGTTCGTGTTTCTCCTCTTCGATGCCCAGCATGAGTGAGTAATCCATCACGTTGCGTTTATTCAGGAACAGCGTGTCGTTATAGATGCTTGATCGCAACAGCTTCTTGGAATGTTCGCGGCAGAAAAGTGGCCGCTCAGCGAGGTAGTCCAGGAAGTTCTCATCAAGGAGGACTTCATTCTGTTCACCGGTAGGCTGGACGCGGCGATTGCGCATCGAGCCTTTCAGATCGAATGTGTGTTCTGGGCTGCGTGCATAAAAAAGGTTCTCCATAAGCAGCAGATACCAATCGAAGTCTGTGTTCGTGGTAGGGTCTTTGATTGTTACCTGTTGGAACGTCAGCGACTATTTCTAGACAAAGGATGAACGCCACCTACCTGAAAGAACCCGAGCAGCTTGGCAATAGAAGACGGCAGCTCGTGGAGCAGGGTGTGAGAAATGAAGGAAAAGTAATAGGGTGCAAAGCGCAAGAACGACCTCGTCTCAACCGATGACAGCGACTTCAGGACAAAGCGATCATCCAAGGTCTTGAGGAAGACGGAATTGGTCTTGCCACCTTTCGAATCCCACTTGAGACAGCGTGACAGCGACTCGACAATCCTCTCGGATACGCCGCACTTCTTGCGCACCGCTTCAAATTGCTCAGCCCAAAAGATCTTGCACTGCATTCGGGCAGAGCCACGCTCGAAGTGGTAGTTTAGATGGCGGCCCGTGTCCTGGAGCAGGGACCTCTCAATGCTCGCCTGTTCATCGGCAGTGAGGAACATGTCTTCGACGTAATTCTTGTCGGACATTTTGCGACTCGGTTTCTCCGCGGTGGTCTCCTTCATCTCTCTCAGCGATGCTTGATAGTCTGCGCCATCTAAAGCAAGCGCGATCAGGGAACTCGGCTCATCCTCGCGCACAATGATGTCGGAATTGGCGAAGACATGATCAAGGTCTCTTAGAGGATAATAGAGCGGTTCCCAGCCACTGGCAGATCGTTCAGCCCAGAAATTTGTGACCATCTTGATAATAGAGGTCTTTTCGTGCCTCGGAATGTCGAGTTCGAGGTCTTCGAGTTCCTCTTCGTTGCTACCGGGCTCCATTGGCTCCTCTTCGGGTTCTCCGTCGCCAGCTGGCTTCAGACTTGTTTGATCTCCGACATCTCCAGTGTTGTCTCGAGCAGCGTCGTCGCTGGCCTTCTGTGTTCCATCCAGTTGTTGACTGTCGTCTAACCCCGGGCGATCGGCGTGGGTTTCGGGAGCATGAAATCCGTCACCCGCCGTCTCGTTGAGGAGATTGGCAGACAGAGCTTCAGCAGTTGAGCCGCTTGCCTGATTAGGCTCGGCTTGAGCATCATGTTCTTCTGCCTTGGTGTTGTCGGGTTCGCCCCCGCCTTCATGTAGGTTGAAATGATAAACCTCCACCACAGGCCTGAGAGCTGCAGCAGGATAAGCGCCGGCTTGACGTTGGCGGCCTGCGCGCTTGCGCTGATCTCTTAAGCGCTCTTGTTGGAACTCCCTACTGATCAATTGCTCAAAATGTTTCGCCAACGCCGATACTCTATTGTCTTTGCGATTGCTCTTCACAGAACGAGGGATCTTCGATTGCGCAGCGTTGCGCAATCCTGCGAGCCTCTGCGACAATGTCCGCTGAACCTTGGGAGGAGTTTCGCCGGAGAATTCCGTCGTCAAAGGCGATGGTGGGAGTTGTGTCGGGCTCATTGCTGCTTGCGCTTCGCCAGCTACCAACTGTCGCATGTGTGCAGGCTGGGACTGTGAGCGCTGCCCTGGTATATTGGGCAAACCATTGCTCTTACGACGACTGTGCTCGCCCGCAGTATACCGAGGAATAGCGGAAGCCCTGGGCTTGCCTCGTTCGGGTTGATTTGCTTCACTCGTGATAGGTATGAGTGGGTAATCCCCGATGGGAGAGCCCAGCGAGCTTGGTTCCTCGCCTTTGTCATCGACTGAGTCGCTCGAAAGTGGGGTTGCGTCGCCATCCAAGGACATAATGATCGATGTTCGGCGAGGTCTCGGGCTTGTGGGGGAGCTGACGGCTAAATCGAGATTATCGACCACCGGACTCTCCGTATCTAGTGCGAGCTCAACGACCTCTTGATCTTCGATTGCGGCATGCTCTTGAGACCGATGCTCAATCGCGCGCTGTGCGTCACCTTCAACAACCGCTGCCATGACATCTTCAGCCTTCTCAGGGGACAAGATCTGGCTTTCGGTAGCGCTTGCCAATGTCCCCTCAGGCGAGACTTCGTCGTTACCGTCATTTGTGAAGGAGGTATTGGTAGGGTCTTCGGGAGAAGTCAAACTTCCGCCACTGTCTTCAGGACCAAAGAGAAGCTTCTTGACCTGTATAGTTGCAAGCCTTTTGATATCCTTTTCTGATGGTAAATAGTTGTCCGCAAAGTCTGCAAAGATCTCGTCCCACTCCCCAGCCTTCTCGTGAAGCAATCTCATTGCCCTGTTGAAAGGCACGATTTCGTAGAACTTGGAGCCTTCGTATTTCTCCTGTAGTTTTTCCAGGATCTTTCGTTGGTCCTCGATGATGAGTTTGTTCAATCTTTCGATTTCCTCTCCGCACTCTTCGACCTTCTCAGGAAGAAGCGTGTCGACACGAATTGATTTGAGTCTGGCTTTGACAGAGGCAACGAACTTGTTCAAGCGCTTTTCCGCCTTACGAAAATTTTCATTCTTGAACTTCAGATCGTTCACCACCCTCCAGGTAATGCGAGTCCGTGGCACGATGACTTCGAGGATGCTGATAGTATCGTACTGTATCCTGATTGCCCAGTTCTTGTAGCCGAAGTATCGCCAATGGTCATGGTGCAGATCATGAGGACAAATGTCCGCACGGGGCTTGAGAGGGATGCTCCAGAAGGCAAGCTCAAGATATTTACCAAAGGAGTAGGTCCATGTATTGGCTGAGATGGGAACTGCTTGCGTTTCCTTGCCGCAAATCCTGCAGACGCTCCACATGAGAGGTATCTGATCAAGCCCTGGCGCTTTGGGCGGCGATCGCTCTATCGTTACCTCTAGTCTACCTTCGCCATGGACGTAATGTCTGTGGTGTTGGTACATTTTTTTCTCGCAGCCATTAATATGACAGGGCTCTCCAGCAGACATGCAGGTATCCTCAACGTACTGACCGAGGGTACAGTCAGCCTCAGGTTCCTCCTCGCTACCGCGATCGTCATAGAACTTGATCGTGAAAATGTCTGGACCGGAGCATGCAATGTTCGTTGAGGAGGAGATCAGACTGTGTAACACAGTGATGCTCTGATGTGAGATTGGGTTGAACATATCTGCATTGTCGACGACCGATGCTTCCCACTGCTTTGTCTGCGTTGTGTAAACATGCGTAGCTTTGTCATACTCAGACTCATGTACCGCATGAATAATCTCCCTTATCTTTCTTGAGGTGCCCTGCACCGATTGATTGATCATTTCTGGTGTGATCAGCAGGAATTTCTCCGGTTTCGCGTCGTCAGCCAGAGAAAGATCGTAAACGTCCTGGTCAAGGAGACGTTTCAAATGCATCAAGTTTCGCTCAGATTCTCTCGCGCGCATAAGAAGATACGGTTGCATGAACTTGACGAACGGTGAGGTAGAGAGGATGCGTGTCCTTTGCTTCTCGACCAGGTCGCTGTAGAAAGCCGGGGCAGGGATATCGTCGGGCAGCTCCGGCTCCTTGTCGCTTATGGTTTCTCGTGATCGGAGCAGCTCTCTTAGCTTATCCTCGGACTGGAGTGACGGCACGTTGATGGAGTTTGCCCGGTCCTCGTTGTGAACAGCAGCAGGCAGGCTGGGCCCGACCTCCCCACTTGCGGTCGCAGGACGGCTGAGTTCCGGCTTTGAAGGCATAGCAATCTCATGTCGAGAGATCAGGTGAGCTTCGTAGCGTATAGTTCCTTCGGCCCCGTAGTGTGGGATAAGTGCGAACTCGTCTCTCATGAGACTTGTCTCCAAGCGCAGATTGTAAATAGCCTGAAGCATGAATTCAGCCACGCGCTTTATCCGACGTAAAGTGCCAGTATTGCCACCTCTTAAGACGATCGTACATCCAAGCTCTCTCGGGCATCCTGAGAAATACATGTAAGTCTTGCGCCGTTGTTCATGCTGGAATGTTCGGAGATAGAATGATTCACAGGAGGAGTGGGAGTCTGGCTGGGTGGCAAGCTTGTCGAGAGAAGTGATGACCCGGGTCTGACAGCACCGCGAAATGGCTTCGAGAACAGATCTTTTGACGTTGTAAGCTGTTGATATCTTCGCCTGTTCCAGCATCTCCAACGCAACTCCCGAGACGTTCCGCTGGACTAGCAGCAGTTCAGGCTTCAACGCCGCAATCCGGTTCACAAGGTTGCGCAGGTACTCCTTTTCCTGACGAACAATTGGATCGAGACTCATAAAGTGCTGTTCGTGACGCGAGTATTCGAGGGCGAAGGTTACGATAACAATATTTGGGTTGCTTATATTGCGTATCATACTCTTCAAAGCAACGTTTTTGGAAAAGACAACGCCAGAAATGTACGCAGTGTCTCCCATCTTGCCACCGGGGATCTTTTTAAGCTTGACGTAGTTCGTGATATTCATTGCGTCCCCGTCCTGAACGTTGGGTACAACGTCGTCTGTAGCGCGCAGAAATATTGGCATAAGTGCCTTTTCCCAGGCTTCAACATTTGCAACGGAGCTTTCGTTCAGCAGCTGCCGTAACAGACGCCTGCCATGTTGCAGACTGGCGTTATTGAGCTCCACTGGTGGTGCGCGAGGACCCTGCATGGATATGCTCCTAGTCATATGCCCAGAGTCATATCGCCCGTGAGACACACTAGCAGTGAGCCCGTCCATGCTGGGCGAGCTCCATTGCTGTGCGGCGACACTTAAGCGTTGTGGTTTGGGCGGCGAGCTTTGGAAAGCACTGCCCGTGAAACTCACATTCCGACGCCTCAGATGGCCAATGGGTGTTGCGACCTTGCTGCTGCTCACGCTCGTCGTGTCAAATTCAACCTGAGACCCTGTCAAAAGCTTGAGGCTGTCACCGTACCGCGATCGAGGCCGCTTGAGCATAGTACCTGAATTCGAAGCTGAAGTCTGATCAATGCGACCTTTTTCTGCACCAGCAAGTGCGCCCGCCAACGTATGTTCGTCATCATCGGATTCAGCATCGTCAGACAAGTATGCGGCCAAGTCTGGATCAATCACATTGTCGCTGTGAAATGCTGGTCGACGATCAGTCGTTGTTGTTGCTGGATCAGAGCCTTGGTAAAAAGGGGCCTTCTCTTCAACCAGAGTACGTGGAGTCCTTTGGAGAAGGTGTTTTGAATAGTGCCGTCGGTGACTGGTATGTGGGCGCATCCCGTGGGATGATTTGAGAGACCTCGAAGAGGCTGGCCTGATCGACTTTCGATCGGAGTCGTCATCGTATTGCCCTGAACTACGTTTGAGGTCATCTATGATTCGTCTTGAGATGACCGAAGGAAAGTGAGCCTTGAAGGTGTTCAAATTGCTTCGAGCGCCGTGCAAGCTTGAGTCAGGCCCCTTCAAGCCGGACGTTCCTGGCGTCGACGGTCTTGTCGGAGAGCTGTCGCCTCCGCCTTTGGATCCTTGCCTGTGTTTGGTGCGACTCGTCATGATACTGGCCGTATCATCGTCTGTATAGTCCGAAGAATCATCGTAGCCATTGATAAGACCTTCGCAAGGCTTGCAGACTCGAATGCTCCCAGACTGACCGAACATACCACCAGACACGAGTGTGGTGCATTTCGCGTCGAAGATTTGACCGCATGTTCTGCAGTGGTGTTTGCGGCGAAATGTAGAGAAAGGGTCTCCACAATAAAAACAGTCCCTGGCGTTCTCGTCCTTCATCCAGTACTGGCGGCTCAGGACACGGTTTCGAAGCTGCGTGAGAGTCGATGCAGAGGCTGATACTTGTGCCCTAGGTAGACTCGCCGAGCCCGGGGTCTGTGACTGAACGCGTTTCAAGCTAGTAATCGCGTCGCGCCCCGAAGCCTTTGCAGGGGATGAAGGTCTATTATTTGGTTGGAACGAAACGTCCTCCTCGAATGCGCCTTTGATTTCCGACAGTCTTTCCTGATCATATTCGATCCTCACGTTCGGAGCAGATGAAAAGCGAGATAGGGTGGGACTGTGGTCTGGTGCGCCAACCGCCGGTCGTGCCGATTCACGCCTGCCGTCATTTGGTCTGCGGGTCCCAGAGCTTGAAGAAACACTGGGTGTTCGCGATATTGGTCTTTCAGGAACCAGTGAGAGATTCGTACGTGAGCGCTCGAGGTCCTGAAGGAGAGGCGAAGCTGGTGCAGACGCCTCCGGCGTCATCGCTCTTTTCAAGCCGGCGGAAGGTGGCTTCGCTTCAGCTTTCGACTCCTGACTCGACAGAGCAGACACCTGAGAGGATGACACCTGAGAAGAGATGCTGGGTCCAGCCTTGTGGGACGCATTTCGGGAGGCCACATTCGACAAGTCTGGCTTCTTGATCTCGGCTGGGCTAGCCACCGCGGACTCTGCTACTTGAGAGGATTGAGATTTCCGCGATGGTGCTCTGAGGCTGCCATGACTCTCTACGAGAGTGTCAGATGGCGTAGCCGAGTTGCTGGTGTTTGCACGATCTCTGTTGGAGGCGGGCACATGGGTTTCGATTGCGGTAGTCACAGGAGCGTCTCCTCCAGACCGGCCGGTCAAGGCTCTCGGAGTCGTAGTGTCCTGGCCAGCACTTCGGCTGCTTTTGGTGCTCGTGACGGAGCTGGTCATACGTGAGTACCATGATCCGATACCAGCACCAGGATCAGTGGACTTTTTCTGGATGGCAGTCGGTGGAGGTGGTGATGTATAGTCGTTGAAGGTCGTTAACGTGTCGGACTGGGACGCACTGCTGTGGATCTGGTCCAAAGTCTGGTTCAAGGACTGCTTATCAAAGAGAGACGTAATAGAAGTGACTGATGCCCGTCTCAGCTGTTTAGCCAGAGGCAGAAAGGTGCTGGAAGCTGAAGGGCTTCCATCTTTGCCTGCCATGGTAGACCGAAGAGTTCACCGACCAGGCACTCCGACATGGTTGTGCGTCGAATCACGAGGCGCAGCGAGTCGTTGTTGAGGCTGTCGCAAGGCCGCCACTTCCTCCTCAGACCGTCAGAGCAAGTTCGTTCCGACACGCATCCGGACTCGGCTCTCGAGGTTGCCAGTGGAGTGCTTGTATCTGTATCTACTGTAGTAGTACGCGGCACGTTCGCGCAAGATGACGTCGCATGATCGCCGAGGGCATTTGAAGAACGTGCTCCACGATACCTAGACTACCATGCTTGAAGGCCAGGTCCTCATGTACACCATGTTGCCGAATATGGCTTTTATAGCACAAGCAGATGTGTTCAGAACGAAGCAGGCTCCGAGGCTCTACGAAATTTTTAGCGTACAATGGCAAATATAACAGCTCGTCGAATACCACGATTCTCATACGTTTCAACTTTCAGGGCGGTCTAGGCCTATTATCAGTCTCCGTCGCCGGCGTTTACCACTTTCCTGGCTCGATCGAACCAAAGAAGCTTAGTCCGGCATGGACCAAATCAGCAAGTCATAATTTCACCCTGTACGTCACAGCTTCCGACCTCATTCTTCCGCCTTTGCGGATCCATTTCAGCCTTCACGTGATCGTGAAGGCTATGAAAGACAAAATGACCTTCCCCATCTTCCTGTCGCAGCAAATGAAGGTTTTGTTCGACATATCTTGTGCTCCGGGATCATCCTGACAAGATGAGTGACTCCAAGAAAGGTGATTGGGGCGCTCATGACCGTGAACGTGTCCATAACCTGTCGCGTCAGCCCTCTACTACAATAGTGAACCGAGGAAACGCATTGAGTTCTCTAAACGATCCTCAAGCATACATCCTGGAGCTCGGCGCCGGGATGGACGTTATGATATAGATAATATCCGACCAATACCTAATCGCCAAAGTCCTCGCCACAGATCTCAGCGAAGGCATGCTAGCCAAAATCGACTCCCTCCGGCTCCCAAATGTGAAGACTCTCAAGCTAGATGCCAATGACCTCAGCCCCGTCGCAAATGAGAATTTCACCCACATCTTCACGTCCGCGACGATCCAGTTCTGTGACGAACCGACGCAGCCGATCCGCGAAGCCTTCCGAGTACTCAAACAGTCCAAAAAACGCCGTCGGACAAAGAACAGCTCGGCTCCCGACGGTGTCCTGGCCGTTGGTACATGGAACAAGCTCGACATTGAAAAGTTGTTCCGCGCGGTGTACCAAGAGTTGGGGATTCCGGAGAAGATGGTCACGCCCTTTGATCCGAGAAAGTGGCCACAGGACGAAGAGGGTGTGAAGAAGGAATTCGAACGTGCGGGATTCGAAGACGTGAAGACGGTCCAAGAGTGGATGAACGATGGAAGGGATCTTGATGGTATGCTGGAGCATGTCCTCGTTTGGGACAATCCAGGTGCGGTCGCCATCCGCACGCCAGCAGTGAAACATTTTGGCCAGAGAAAATGCGTCGAGGTTGTGAGGAGACTATTTGACTTGGGCGCAAAGGGGAAAGGGGCATTTGGACAGTCACCTGAGGACTTTGGCTTGGGGCAAGTCATCGGGATAGGAACAGTATGAACTCGAGGTCCTCGGACTTACTGCCTGGTACCAGAGACATCCAGTGAGCTCCTCAGCCGAAGTTGAGAGCGACCAAATCCACGCTTTCAAGGTCCCTGAGCTGCACTGTCGATAAACTTGCACAAGTCTCGGAGCATAGCACCAGAGTACCAGTGTCCGAGGCCTGGATAATCTTTCCAGACCACATCCATGCCGAGCTCTTTCATGGTAAGAGAAGCCTTCTCTCCGGACGTCACAGGCACTCTATCGTCCTCCGTGCCGTGCCCTAAGAAGAGTGGCATCTTGTGAGACAGCAACGTCGGGTCCGGGTCTCCTGGAACTTCAAGCTCCTCACGTAACAATTGAATAGCTCTTCTTGGTCCGAGGCCCCGTTCGCAAGCATCACCTTCGCACTCGCTGGATGGTGCGAAGGGGTTGTCATCTTGTAGCTCGTCTTCCTCAAAAGCCTCCCAACTTGATCGCTGCCCGGTACTCACAGCCCAAAGAGGCTCCTGGAAAGGAAGCCATCCACACATCCCGAACACAGCTCGAATCGGTTCTCCAGTCCACAGCAATGCCGCCATCAATACAGTAGCGCACCCCTGACTAAGTCCTCCAAGAACCACATTCTCTGCGCCGATCAAGCCGATCTCTCGATGCAGCAAACCATGTATATACGCAGTCGACTCCCGAATCCCATCAATCTGTAGCTCTTCGTGAACTCCCGGCTCGGTCTGCTGCCAGCAATCGAACCACTGGGATACGAGAGAGCGTTTGTAGATGGTCGCACGCCGGATCGAAGCTGTAGGGAAGATGAACTTGGCATCGGGGTAGTGGTCGCGGAGTGTGAGATGGTCAAGGTCCGGGATTGGTTCTTCCAGTAGTGGAGGGCCAAATTTGGTGCCGGTCGAGCCGCGGCCGTGCAGGATTATGAAGGTTGATTTGTGTTGGCCACTCTTCGGTTCGTAGACCACTGGCTCCGGGTAGGTCGATGATCTTCGCTTTGCGTTACCTGCCATGTCTGCGTTCGATTCTGTGCGGTGCGGGAAAAGGCATTGAATCTGACAGTGGAATAGCTAGATCTTTTGTATTTGATGATGTAGTGCGCATGAGTCAATGCTGGGGCTGAGACTCTCTACCAAGCGCTCCAAAGTTTCAAAGTTCCGGGCAAGGCAGAATGGGCCTCTGAGTAGGCCGGTGCCACGAGAATAGGACTCCTTCCGATCGCTTAAAAAGTTCAGCGCTACTTCGTCACAAAATCTCGGAGCAATAGCAGTTGGCTCTTATGAGCTCAAAAGCATGTTCCTCAACGCGAAAAAAAAATGACGCTCGTCCATCGCTCTTGAGCACACAATAGTGACGACGCAACATCTTGTTTCATGCAGGCCTCGTTTGCTTCAATGCTACCATAGAGTCGTTCTTCACCAGTCCGCATTCAAGCAGTAGATATCCACCGACTCCACACCATCTATTCCAGCACCGGCAAATTCTGCACCTCATTCTCCGGCGGCGGCCCGCACTCATCAACCTTCTTGATCACCCGCGCTGGCGACCCAACCGCGACACTAAAGTCGGGAATATCCTTCGTAACTACGCTCCCCGCGCCAATCGTACAGCCCCTGCCAATCTTCACCGGGCACGTAATCGTCACGTTCCCTCCAATCCAGCAATCATCACCAATCTCCACCGGAAACGCCAGCTCGAGATTCTGCTGCCGACTCCGCACGTCGACGTCGTGCGTGCCACCGTATATCGACACGTTGGGGCCGATCGTGATCAGGCCGCAGTCCAGTATCGTCATGCTAGGTAGGCGAACATGACATTAGCTCTTGTCCTGACACTCGCAAAAAGCGGGTAGGGTTGAGTGGTCCTCTCACTTGTAGTTTGCGTAGAATCGATCGCCGACGGCGAGGTTGCAGCCGTAGTCCGCGATGAAGGGAGGTTCGATCCAGACGTCCTTGCCTGCCGAACCCAGGATCTGGCTCATGAGGTCTTCGCGGAACCTGGCCATCTCGCCGGCCGTGGCGTTCTCGGGGAAGTGGGTGTTGTATTTGTGGCAGAGCTGCTTGGCTCGGTGACGGCCATCGACGAGCTCCTTGACCATGGGGTTGTATCTGAATGAGTGTCGTCAGAGAGTGGAAGGTCGATCGTGCTTCTGATCGGTGAAAGGGGGACATCTTTGAGGACATGATCTTGTCCCAGTACGAGAACAGTCTTGTAGAGCGAGATTAGGAGACGTACTGCATGCCCGATATCATCTTCTCGTAGTCATCGCATAGAGGAACGTGATTGCGTGCCTTTGCGATTGCAATAGCGGCTTCATCCTTCTCGAACTTCTGTCGTGCTTTCGCCATGGTCTCGGAAGTCTTGCCAAAGTTTCGTGTTCGAGTGCCGAGACGATGTATTGAGTCAAAGGGAGTTGTTCTTACCACCCCACCTTATCTTTCTAAGAATCCAGGTTCATGAGAAGACTTCGCAAACGCCCTTTTCGACACGTGCTCACTGTAAGTCCTAGAGATTTATGTTGGGCTTGGTCCTTAATCCGGGATCTTGGCTCAGATCCACTATGGATCCTTATGCTGCCAGGTGGGTCCGGGGACGGCTACTGACGGCGGGGTGAGATCTTTAGAATGATGCAAGTATTCGGGAAGCAATGAGCTGCCTGTTTCTAAGAAAGCACGCTTGGAATGTTTAAGAAGTGGCACATTGCATTGGATCCTCGTGCTGGCAGTATTCAAAGCCTTGAATGTGCAAGGTCGCTGACCTGAAACCTCAGCTATTGGTTTATCTGTGATACGAGCATTCAAGGACACAGTACCAGAAACTGAATCATAGTATATCAATATCATGTATTGTAATTGTATTTTGTTGTCATCGCCGACATGTCGTCTATGACGACGTCCAGCCACGCGATGTGCGTACCAATCTTAAACGCCAAAACGTTCAATGAGGTTGGTGAGAATGTGAGGCCACCAGTTGTGGCAACTTTTGTGAGTCCGTTCACCGACGGGGTTACTGGGCTCTGAAGCTGGCCGCTCGCCTACCCTGAGCTCTTGCCAACAACGTAAAATCTTTCGAAATATGTACCCCAATCTATTCTTACATCTCAGAGGCCCGATAATTTGCTCAGCCGCGTATGCAGCTCACCTTGAACTGACGTTGTGCTGCTTCCGTTCGTAGATCGCTCCATCAGAACATATACGTGGGGAACTACTGTCGGCGTCGTACCACAGATCGAAGTCTTAGGGCGGAATCCAAACTCAAACCAATCGCAATCACATCCCGAAAGGGCAGATCGCGCTCCGGATGAGAGTTTATGGATAGCTTGCTTCGATGCAGGGTGCGCCGACAGGGGTGCCATTCCAGGATACATAGTCCAAAATAGATGACCTCAAAGAGATTAGACATTGACAATGTGCGGGTGAAAGCTCCATCGCAGTGACAAATCAAGTGGCGAGATCGAGGGATGGTGTGTGAGATACCAGGTCGACGAAGTCTTGGTCCAGGGAGAACATCTGGCTGTCGTTGTCGAAGTCGAAATAGCTCTTGTCCCCAGTCTTGTCAGATGCCCCTTCGAGCGAGAAATCAAACTCGAAGCCGCCGGAGAATGCGCCGAAGTCTGGGCTGTGGAGCTCTTCGCTCGGCGATCCAGCCGACATGCTCTCCTCAAAGAATGACAAGGAGGGAGCTTCCGGTGAGGGCGTGAAGACTGAGCTGCTTGGGGCGCTGGGGCTCATGTCGCCGAGCAGGGTGTCGAAGGTGCTTGAAAAGTTTTCGACGTCCTGGCCGGACGGCATAGTGTGAGCGGTTTGGCTCGTGCCGTCGAGGTTGTTAATGGTGTCGACGGTCTGGCCGTTCACGTTGATAGTGAATGCAGAATTGGCGGCGAAGCCCAATTTCTCTTCTGGTTGGGTTTGTAAAACATTTACCTGGCTGCTCATCCCGCTCCGAACATTATTGGCGATGGAAGCGTCGCGTGCATCATGCCCCTGCCCATCGGTGACTGACACTGCAGGTCGTGGGACAACATCATCTCAGCAGGACGATGTGTCAAGTCAAGAGGGGCGGGGACAGGACGAACGGACGAAGCCATCTTCTTTGCGGAAACAGGAGGTGCCATGCCTTGTGACTGCAAAGATGCAGACCTCGACCGGCAGCCGAATGAACCGCTCGTACTGCCGTGTCGGGATGGCTCCGGGGACGGAAGGCCAGTGCGTTGTTCGAAAGGCTCTGTTTTGATGTGGAACGGCCTATGCTCGGGCGAGACAGAACCTGGTGCGATGGCATCAACGGGAGTGTTTTGATCGAGTCGCGCGACAAGTTGGCTTATCTGCTGTTGAAGGCGGTACTTTTCATCCTCGACGGCCAGAACACGCTGTCGAAGTTGACTGTTCTCGTCCTCAACGGCCTTCTTCTCGCCTTCAAGCTTCTCAACTTCTTGGCGCTTCCTCTCACGTGAGGACTGAGCGGCAGCACGGTTGCGCAATACGCGCTCGATACGTCTCTGCTCTTTCTCGTCTTCCGTCTTTGCTCTCTTGCTGGTACAACATCAGTATGGGTGAAGACCACAGTCACGAAATACATACCGAGGAGGGAGGTTTGTCTTGGGCACGGGAAGTTCCTGGCCCCATGACTTCCGCTTCTTAACAGGCTTCTTGTCTTGATCATCGGCCTGCTCGGGCGCAGGGGACTCGGACCCGTGGGAAGGTTCAGGGCTTTGGGATGACATGGACCGGAGGTCGGCGTCGGCGAGTGAGATGGTAGGCGTGGGCTCGTAGTAGTTTTGTTGCGAGTACATCTTCAGAGGGGTGAGGTCCTCGGTAGACATGGTGCGGGCCGTTGGGTCAAGTGCGGTATTAGATTGCTTGTTTATATAGGTGGGTATAGACTTGTGGTAGAGCTTCGACAGCACTACTGCCAGAGTAGAGGCTGCTGGGATGTTGCTTCGCTTTGAAGATACCTTCAGCCTAGCCGGGGCAGGCTGCGGTGGTTGATGAACAAGGGAAGGGGAGAGGACAGCGTGGCCTCTCGGGGACTTATGCCGGGAGAGGCAAGGCTGGGATCAGGGTCCAGCGCCAAGGAACGACCAGGGTAAGGGCTGCGCTAGCCTGAATCGGGAACGGCCCGAAGCTTCGAGGTCCAACCCACAATGCGTGTCCGTTGGTCGGCTTCTCACTGGATGGAGCCTGAGAGAACACAGGCTGGTGGATAATGAGCCCGATTGCGACTGCACCGCTAGGATGAATGTTGATGTTGCTGTTATCCAAGTCGAGAACAAGCAACAGTTGCGCGATTTTTGGTCCAAGAAAGGATGGCACAACGGACAGGGAGTGGCGCCGCGTAAGTAGTCGCTCCTCGGAAGCGTGCGTTCTTCAGGCTAATCAAATGAGTGATTGCCTATTTACCTGAGTAGCAGTTGGAACGAGATTGCACCGACGAGGCTGAGTGCCAGTTGGTGAATTGTACGAATCGTCGAGAAGGAAAACACTTAGGCCGGTGAGGAAGCGAGATCACTTGTCCACAAACCAGGGGTGGACGACGGGGCTTATATGTTTGGACTTGCTACGCTGATGATGCTCTGCGCCATGCCCTTTGCCCTTCCCTGGTACACCAGCGACAGGCATGTGTATATGCAGGCCTCGTTCGCTCAGCGCTGACCCGCCGAGACGAGCCTAGGGGGCGTCTTGATTATCCTTCCCCAGCTTCGACCACAGACCGGCAACACGCACGCCAGCCTTCTGCTCCCTGCGCCGTTCACTCGCCCATGCCCGGCTCAAATGTCAGCGCCACAGCTGCCGCTCTTGCACTTCTGCGGCTTAGTGCTCACAATCGTCCTAGCGTACGCAACTCTCGCAAAATGCGTTCCACAAATCGAGCATAACTGCAGTCAAATCAAGGGCGTTGCTGGTGCTACATCGCGCCTTCGCAACGATGATGCGCAGTAACAGTAATCCTAGCAGGGTTCGCCGAATTCCTCCTCGCTGCGAAGATGGAACATGGTGGGAGGCCAACACCCCTTCCCACGTTCACAGGACTCATACCGATACTGAGTGTTGGAGGTATTTTCGTTGGCACACTCGCGTTCCAGATCTGGATGCATATTCAAATGGATCTTTGGCCTCACACCCTCAATTATTACTGGTCGCGACCTCATGCATTACAGACTTGGGCCGACAAATATCGCCTCCTTGGCCGTAGTCCCAGCTTTTGAGTTCGAGCCTCTGTACTAATTCCGAACCCTAGACTGGCCCTGCAGGTCTGTTCTTGCTGGCCGGCTCTGAAACCAGCTGCAAACAGGCTCTCATGCGGCCTGAAAGTTGTCTATCTTGTTTGTTCGCGAGCGACCTGCTCGACATCTGAGACAGCTCTGCAGGGTCGACAGTACTGCGCATCAATCAAGCAGGAAAAGGGGCGAAAATCCATGCTAAGCTACGAGCGTAGAGAGAGTCCAAGGAGGCGTGCCTCAGCTTTCGATGGCCAACGCGTGGCACAGCTCTTTGTTTCGGACACTGGTACGACCTTCAGGATTTGCGATCATCGCTTGCGTACGCGGGTTGGCCGTGCCACTGGCGCGGATTGGGCGACCCGAGCAGCCTCGACGCTTTCGACTGCATTATTGACTTGTCTCGCAGTGCTCGACGTTTGAGACTTTCCAGATTGTCAACGCATCACGACATGCGTGTCTAAGGGGCTCGTTTGGCGAAATTCAGCATTCGAATACATTTTTCGTCATGCTCCATTCCAATCCTCCAGTGGTCGTCAGCTTACCAGCTGATGAAATGCTGTCTGTCGGATTTCAGGCTACGTGCAGATGTGGATTGGGTATACGAGGGAGCCATACTTGCGAGCTTGGCCGCGTATACTTGAAGTTTCAATCCAAATGGCGAATTGCTCGTGACTGCTGCATTCTGACGGTTGTACACACATTTTGGTCCCTTTATTCGCCGGATTTATGCTCAATGTTTCTTATAATGATCCTGCAGTTCCCGTTCACAGCATGTGTGGTTGCTATCGCGAAATTAGTTGCGAGTTTCTTTGCACTGCAAGCGTACCAAGCAGTCTGAGTGCAATTATTCCATTCCACAACAACATGCTCTGTTGGATCTTTGAAGCCATTCAATTTCGGTCAACGTAGTGCGGCCACTAACTATGAAAGTCGGTGTGCCCGGGAATAATTATACTGCTACTAATTTAAGAGCAGCTTTTGAATCCTTTCCAGGATGCAAACAACTGGGTTGCTCCTTGTCCGGATGTCATGGCCGTTCAGAGCGGCCACTCAACACTGGGACATCTCCAGCTTGCACGCTCTTCATGCAAACGTCGGCAAGTCGTCGCACGCCGATTTCAATGTATTTCGTGACCACACTCGCAGTAATAAATCTGAGCACTTTGATGCTTGGAGTGTGTGCACTGTCCGCCTTCGTTGTCCCGCTTACCTACGCATCTCTGGAGATCCTCTTGTAAAGAACGGCTTACGACCATTTAGCAACTACCGCGTCCCGTTCACCTGAAAGAGAGCTGACAACTGAAGCCAACGCACGATTACGATAAGGAGGTCATCAAGCACTGATCGGCGGCATCGGCTCGGTTTGCGACCTCGTGGCCGGCGTGGTTCTCTCTTGCGTCTCCGTCTCGGCGTCTCCACACCCTCTCACATCCATCCGTCAACGGCGTCGAAACAAGCCCGACGCTGCAGTGGCACGTTGTCGCATTATTGCAGCGTCAAAAGCCTCAATTTGCGATTGCAACCCTGTGGCGCCGTCAGGAAGAGGCCAGCTCGCTTTCGAGGAAGTTCCTTCCTTCGTGATCCAACTTGACCATCACTGAACTAGATTGTGTCACGGTCACCATTGTCACAGCTGGGTCAGCGCCTTCGCTCTACCAGTCCTATCGATTACATAGTGACTTGAGTGCCATGATTGTGTCAGGTTGTAGATCGCGAGACTTTCGATGATGCTAATTTAGAAGTCCCCAGAAACCAAAGTGCGATCACTAGTGCCGTTGGTCGATTGAGATAAGTTTCGAGTCCTATTCCACGCCTCATGGTCGCCCTTGACAGTTCATTCCATCCTCGTGTATGCACAGGAACCAGCGAGTGGTCGCTCTTCTACGACGCCCTTTTCGCCGGCCTCTCTCAGTCCACACAGGCCCGTCTCAGCTCAAAATCCAGGTGAACGCAGGCGATGTTTTGCAGGCGGCCTGAACCGCGACTCTAACTAAACCTGGAGCCCAAGCTCTCAGCCCCCCCAGCGATGGTTCGCGAATCGTGGTTTTCCCAACGCGGGTGACGGCCGTGAGCTGGCGGACCGGCCCTCGAGCTGTTCGGGCCCGTCAGAGCCACGGGGTTCAGGGCCTGATGGGCGATGGTCCAGCTGATAAAATATTTGACCTGAGATGATGTACCGGCGCTTGATCCAGGGCTGAAAACTCTCTTTTTTTGGGTTTCTAGGTACGGACGCTGCTGTCTCCGCCGCCCCTCGGCTGATGAGCGGTCTCTTTGTCTCGAGGAGGTCCCGCCACGCTGCTCATCTTTGCTGGTTTTGTGGCGGATGGGGTTTCCGTGAAGTGAGGCAGTGTGGGTGAAGGGAAAATACCGGGTCAGAACCTGGCTGTCTCTCGAGGCACTCGTTGCTTACGGGCCAATATCGTGGGGCGATCCCAAGGCGCAGTTCTTTCGAGTAGTTGAAGCCGCATTTGACACTGCATTGTCGATTTCGGTTCACACCATAAGTTTACGCATATGCAACGGCCGTCTCTGTCTGGTAAGAACGTTGCGTTTATTATAATTTTACGTAAATGGCTGACACGATTGTGATACATTTCTGTTGCATTTTGTGCTTCACGGCAAATTTCGTCGCTTGGTGAGCTACATAAATGGTAATACTTGCATCAAGTCAGTATTATTCTTCACAGGCATTGTTGTGAATGTCAATTTGTCTCTCGCGGCTTTTTGTGGCGGGATTTTTGTCACTGTGTCTAGGTTCGTAAATTCGAATTGGCGATGGCGTGCGCGTAGGATTGGCCGTTCACACGGCCCCGGTTCGTCTCATCCTCCCGATCCCTTCAAAGCCATGGGTATGTGAAGCTTCGATGAGACATGACCGTTCTCCTTGTCCTTCGTTGAAAATGACCCTACGCTAGCGTGGGTATCATGAGTTTCGAGCAACCTTTGAATGTGGTTTGCAACTTTGTCTTTCAAAGCTACTGCTCTGTCCCAGACACGGCGTAGCGCATGCAGCCCTATGTATTGGTTGCGTCAAGCTGTATCGCTTCGTGCTCGATTTGCTGGCTCGGTGCCTCGAAATTGGCTTTTGAGTGGGCTCGTGAACCATAAGCACTCCAGAAATTTGCGTCTCCTCTCTTCCTGAAGACTCATTGGCCGATGTCCATTCTCATCGTGTCATCGCCTCCGTTATCGAACTCTGCGTCGGGTACAACAACGCCTCTTCCTCTTCCAGCCAGCAGCTGACGCCTGACCTCAGGGCCAATGTCCTTGTGACCCCTCTCCTGGAGTAAGTCCAGCAGCGCTTCACGCTGGTCCTCAGTAATATCATTGCGGTATCGTTCCGCAAAGGCAAGCAGACATTGGTGCCACAGCACCGGCAACTTGCCTTCAATGCCTCCGTGGCCGGAGACACCCGTCATGGCATCTCTGTCGCCATTTGCGGGGCCAACGGCCCGGAAACGAAGGAAGTGGAAGACGAGATTGTCGACCACTTTGTAAGGGAGAGCGTAGCCTTTCTGTAGGAAAGTTCGAAGAAAGATATTGGTTGCGCCGCTGTTCTCGGTGCCGAGGCTGGAGGCTTGCTGGGCGGCAATGTCCGTCAAGCGGAGCATTGCTGCGCCGGCGTGTAAGGGCGGAATGCTGGAGCGGGTTACGACGCTGGATATTATGGTCGCTTCGCGGAGGGTGCAAGTGGTACTCTCAATCAGAGGAAAGACGATACCTTTGAAGAAACCGGCAGGCTTGTAGGTTGCCTTTTGAAGTGCTTTGAAGAGATGGACGTTCAGCTTCTTTGTGTCGTTGATGTTGTCGCGGACTGCTAGGAGCAGGACATGCTCGTAGAACTCTTGCACAATCTGTGGCCGAGCTGATGCAAAGATCTTGGTCACTTCGTAAGTGGCATTGGGAGTCCATCTCTCGGGTTGGGACTCCATGAGAAGCTCCCTCCAGTGCGGTAAGGTTGGAAGGACCTTGAGCGGCTTGGGCAACTTTCCGCTCTTGTAGCGCGACATCATCTGCCCGATCTTCTGAAATACGTCCAAGACTTTGGCGGGTATCTCGACGTCCTCCTGGGGTAATCCGCCCTGGGCTGACTCAAGCCCGTTTCCGCCTTTTGCGCCTTGCGAAGCTTCATGTTCAGCAATCCTCTGCAATATAAGATCTGCCAGGTCTGTTCCTTCACCATCTTGGTCACCGCCATGAGCTTGGGAATCTTTCAGAGAATCCAGGTCAAATGTTGGCTGCCCTCCCGCTGCCGGTAAGAACTTGTTGAATGTATCCAGGTCATCCGGATCAACCTCGATCTCCTCGATCTCTTCCTCCTCATCCCCCCAAGCTTCCTCGTCATCCCACTTTGACGCATCTTCACCTTCGGCATCGTCCCCGTCTGTTAAATCGTCCAGTGTAGGCCGCCGGAACTCGAAAGCTGCCCGCTGCTGGTTTGTCTTGAGTGTAGACTGCTGCTGTAGCTCCTCCTCTTCATCGGCAAGATCCTGTCTGAGCTTCAGGATCTTTCGCGAGGCCTTTGCGTCAACATAGCCTCTTTCCCGCTCTGCCGACGCGCCTGTCGAATCTCTGTCGTCCTCATCGTGCAGGGATTTGCGTTTGCGGTGTTTCGGGCGGGGTAGGTCTCCGGTGAGCAATTCGTTCGCAAGAGATTGTGAGTGCTTGGGGTGGGCGGAGGGCGCCATGGCTACTATGTAAAGATTTGGCTGCGTCCTTCGCTGTGCTGCCACTCGCCTGAAAGTCGAATTCGTACAGCAAGAATTATTTTGTGCGGGACCAAGCATCGAGCATCGTATCGATAAGGGACTTTTCTGTCGGGCGTGCGGCAGATTGTTTTGCCGCCTTGGCAGAATATCGCACGTCGACTGCCTCGAGAGTACAAAGGTGTCCTGCTCTTCCTCGATTCACGTCTATCATCCTGCGCAAAGCACCAGAAGGAGTGTGCAAACGACTTGGCGCAAGTGAGTTTTCTACGCGATTGATCTCACATGTATGGACTGTAATCTCGACATCTGTGCAAGAAGTCCAGATTGAGATTCGCCTCGAGCCGAGGAGAAGCAAACAAGCCTAGCGAATCCTTCACTGTATGCTGTCTTTATGCGACTGCTGCTTGCTCGAAACTATCGCTCGTGTATGAGGACATCAGTCCATCGGCTGCGTTTCGGACCGCAATTGACCAGTATTCAGGGTCCTCAGGACTTTCCCGCCTTCGCTATATTGGACAAGCTCCCGCTCAGACCAATGTAGTCTCGGAGCGCCTGCCATACCGCAAATGAAGTTTGTCACGCACGTTGTTGGTCAGAGGCCGGCTTGAATTCTGCTGTATTGGTGCCTGGATGTCTCAGAAGATGCTACCAAAGATTCGTCACAAAACTACTGCAAAGGTAAGATTCTCGGACCCCTCACATTCAAGGACTACTTCTCCTTTCGGAGTTTTCCACGAACATTAACCTTGATTAAAGCCTTGAAGGCACTTGCTTCCTGAATGCCAGCACATTAGAAGCTATCTGACTCGCTTTACTCTTGCTTCAGCCCCTGCTAGGATAGCTGTGATCTGCGTGATCTCAGGCATGACCCTGGTCGTGTTGTTCCCCTGTGGTCTCCCTTCCGCAAATAACTAGATTCGATGATGTCGAGAGACGATGATGACCTTGTCATCGTTGATCACGAACTCGACGACACAGGCTGGGCCTTGTCACTCAACGCGGTGGAAGAGATCAAGAACTTGCTCGACCCCGCCGGATACGACGACGGTACTAGCGAATACATCAAGCATTTGAGATCGCACTTAGGCGGCACAGGTGGTTGGATCGAGGAAGCTCGCGAACATCAACCATGGTTTCCTCAAAATGACCCAGGCTCCAGTTCCTTGTGTATTAAAATCATCGCTGGCGCGGGAAAGAGCGTTTTCGCCGCGCGAACTAGAACTCCGCTGTCTCGTAACTAAGGCGTGCCAATTCTTCATTTCCTACAACTGGGGGTGTTGACAAGCATTGCGCATGGTTGCCAGGCCAAGTCCTCGTTACCTCGAGCAAGGGTAAACATCGGAGATGGACCGAATGTTGGATCAAGGGATGTATCGAGCGCCGGTCATGTTCTCGACGCTTTCATCTGGCCTCGGGCGGACCCCTCTGGATAGAGCGCGACAGGAATGCTTCTCCAACCTGGAATAACCGCGTCGCTTGCTTGAAGAGCTTTGGTTGCAACCGGCAAGAAGTTGGTGTTGTGAATTTGAATAAGAGGTCCGCCCGGCACACACGGCTTGGCCTCACTCGGTTCTAGCATCCCTTGCCGGTGAATTGTCGATATGCCGAAAATGATCGCCAATTGGTCTCTGAAGCCCCGTGTATGTGTCATTGGCGTCGGCTTTGTCGGCGAGTCCCTACTCAAACAATTCGGGACCCTGTTCGACTCCATTGGCCTCGACATCTCGGAAGAGCGGATTCGAAAGCTCCGGCCCGCCTTCCAGCATCATGACCGCGTCCAACTTACCACAGACGCAGCGAAGATCGCAGCAGCCACACACTTCTTCATCGCCGTCCCAACCCTTCTGACCAAGGATCGATCGGTCGACCTCAGCTGCGTCGAAGAGGCCATCCGGGCAATACTTGCTTTTGCCAGCGCCGGTAGCTGCATCACCATCGAGAGCAGCGTGCCAGTTGGAACGACACGCCAACTGCTTGGACCTCATCAACACAGATTTCATTGTGGCATGTCGCCGGAACGCATCGATCCTGGGAGAGTTTCGCCCGCCCCAGAGGAGATTCCGAAGCTTGTTTCTGCACTCGGTCCAACAGCGTTGAAGCACATCGTTGCTATATACTCGAGCGTGTACAAAGACGTCCGCAGTGTCTCGAAACCAGAGGTCGCAGAGATGACCAAGTTATACGAAAACTGTTATCGAATGATCAACATTGCCTATACGAACGAGATGAGTGATGCGTGTCATGCTCATGGCATTGACCCATTTGAGATGATCGATGCCGCGGCATCCAAGCCCTTTGGCTTTCAGGCTTTCTACCCTGGCTTGGGAGTTGGTGGGCACTGCATCCCGATCAATCCGTACTACCTCTTCACCAATAACAAGAGCCTCCCCATCCTCGAGCACGCTACGAAGCAAATGATCAACCGGCCGCGCAAGCTAGCTCGACGCTTTCACAAACGAATGCTTGCTTCCATGGGCAGACAGCGACAGTCATGCTTGGATTCCATGCCGCGCATCCTGATCGTTGGCATTGGCTTCAAACTCGGACAGGCGGACATTTCAGGCTCGCCAGGACTCCGCTTTGCAGAAGAGTTAAGTGGTCTCGGCTGCATGCAGCTTGCCTATTTCGACCCCTTGGTACCTGAACCGCCTTTCGATTGGCTAGAGCGACTTGTCGAGTCGTCGTGGAACGCCTCTTATGTCGACAGTAAGTTTGATGGCTTGTACATATGCAATGCTCAGGACAATGTCGGATTCGAGTTCTCCAGCGACTTGCGGAACACATATGTTGGCTCGTACGTTCCTCTATAGCTGTTACAAGGACGATTAGCGTCAGAAAGCCAGATAGAGCATAGATGCCACTGATGGAATAAACGCGTCAAAGAAACGTCGTCACGGGACAAAGTTCTCAACTTGTCGTGCGTGCGCCTTTCGATCAAAATCGGAGATGTGACTGTGTCACTGTTGTTCTGGCGGCCCCAAATGGCTCTGGTCAAGGAGTTGTTTCGTGTTTCGAGATCGGCGTGTTGCTTTGACGGCCATATGTTGATCCGATTCGTGGCCACCCTGCGACTATTTCCTTATGGAGCGAGCATTATCGACTCACGCTAGTCGCTTCAAATATCAATTCCCAATGCTGCAATAAGACTCAAGTCGAATCTCTGGTTAAGGTAGTGTACGTCCGTCGTCCCGTCTGATTGAATCGCTGGACATGGGCAGCAGGTTGCGTCCATGTTGTTTGCACAACAGACCTCACGATATGTTTCATTGCCTTTGCCTCGATTTTTCTCTGTAAACCTGGCACTAGCCGCGAAGTCTATGCTTCCAGATGGTCTGACAAGGATGGCTTTTTGCTGCCCATGATGACACTGTCAATCTTTGAAACGTTCCACCTTGGCGCCAATTCTAGCATCTGCACTGGAATGTCAAGGCTTGAAACACTCCGTTTGCGCGCGTTTGCCATCCACAGCCACGACCTTGAGCCTCTAAATTTCTCAAATGGTGAACTTGTAACACCCTAATAAGCTTTGGCGGTGGCTGGGTCATAACAACATGGACGCATTCCTGGTGCTAGCACTGTTGCCCCAGTATCCACCTTTCCGCACACGGATGGTCGTTTTGTGGCGTAGATGAGCAGTTTCCTCTTGTTGTCATCAGTCAAAAGTACGCGAGTGTTGTGCCCTGTACTCTTTGACTCTCTCTTGCGAGACCTGAAAATGCTAGTGGCGACATGCAAGATGGAGATACCCCCTTCGCGAGCGCGTTCGTCGTGCCGAACAACTGCGAGAACAATCAAAATCGTGTTGCGAGCTCGTCACAACGGAACCGAACCAAATCCAGCGACCATACGATACCACCTCAGTCCTCAGTGCCCGAGCAGTCAAATGGAAGTCCGGGCAAAATGTGCAGGGATAGCCGCGTCACCCTTCCCCCCCTCACTTCATGGACAGAGACAACAGGTCAACAAACCAATTCTCATAAACCCTCAAGCGCTGTGTCAGAATGCAAGTCGGAAAAAGGTGGAGCGGACGTCTCGAAGCAAGCATGGCGGTTTAGTCCAAGGCGATTGCTATGGTCAACACCAATCGAGAAGGAGGCCGACCCCGAGAAGGCGATCGTCGACCACCAGCCTTCACCGACCAAACAAGGTCAGCAGAGAACAAGCGGAGCCGCGAGCTCTCGAGCAAGCCATAAATCTCTCCCAAGCACAAGTTTGCATGGAAGGGGAGGCTCCGAGTCTGGCAGCTCTACTCGATCTTCGGTCATTGGTCCCACACCCACAAGCTCCGCCAGGAACATCAGTCGTTTTCGAGAGTTGCTGGGCCCGCCACCTGATTCATCAGAATGGCCGAACATTCCCGTATCACCCGTCCGACCACCAACTGCCGGTAGTTCTGCGTCTTCGTCGACTTGTTCATATGCACCAATACCCGAGCCCGAAGATCCCGCTAAACGCCTAGGCACTAAACAAATATGGTTTCAGCGCGCACTCATCTGGCTTGTGGTCCTCGTCTTGAATGGCGCATGTGTAATAGCATATGTTCTCAGCGAACGCCATCTATGGGTCCTGGTTTTAATCCTCTTCGTGAAAGCAAAGGACGTCTTGTCGACTGTGGCTGCCTTCGCCTATTTGACCTCGAGGAAGCTACGAAAAACTGTCAGTGGCCCAGCTGAACCTGTTCCGCCCAAGCAAATCCTCAGTATGATCACATGCTACAACGAGACCGATGCGCAGATCATGAAGACAATTGACAGCATTAGAGAGAACGAGCTTGAACCCCACGGACAATTTGTTTGTCTGATTCTTGACGGCAAGCCCAAGGATCTCATCAAGAGACGAATGCTTCGGACTGGAAACACCATGCGACGCCCCTACCTTACCTGGCAGCACAAGAAGAACGAAGTTATCGTCGACTGCGGCTATTTGGACGGAATGCCGATAATCTATATCGAGAAAGTAAAGAATTCGGGAAAGAAAGACAGCCTAGTTCTCGGACACGATCTCTTCAACTCAATGCGCGAGGATGCTTCACAGTACACCAAGCTGCTACGTCAAGAGATTTGGTCCACGATGATCCCATCGTTGATGAGCCTGCCTGGACCGCCCCGGATCGATGCGATATTCTGTACAGATGCGGATTCGACAATCCACAAGGATGCCATGAGGAAACTCGTCGAAGCATTGTCGCGAAACAAAAATGCCATCGCTGCCTGTGGCATTCTTCTTGCCGAGCTCGGCGACACCGAATGGACCATCTGGTCTCTTTTCCAACAGTTTCAGGTTAGTTTTGCGACTGCAATTTGAAGGATTTTGACTGACTTTTTGCAGTACTGCTACGGACAATTTGTAAGAAGAATGGCAGAAGGCATTTGGGCTCGAGTCACCTGTCTTCCAGGGTGTATTACCATGGTCGCCGTCCGTCCCGAGATGGCAAACGCCATTCGTGATTACGTGGCTCCCGTTCAGGACAAGACCTTCTTTCGTCACCAAGTCCAGTATCTCGGTACAGATCGCAGTAAGTGTGCCAGTAGAAGTTACCTGTTGTATGATGCTGACCATTCTCAGGACTCACCTATAGCATGCTATCTCAAAGTAAAGAACTCAAAACAATCTTTGTGCCCGATGCTATCAGCGAGACAGTAGTACCACAATCTCTAATGCACTACCTGGCCCAAAGAAGACGTTGGGGTTCCAACGCTTACTTCAACGACTGGTTTTATCTCCTCGGCACGAATCAATACCTAATAACTCGACTGTGGGCCCTGATTGACATCAGTCGCATGACAATCGTCTACGTCCGCCAAGCAAACAACATCCTTTTCATTTACGGGCTCGCCCGCAACTTCAACATCATCAAGATCGTCCCGCTCCTCGTCGTAACCCAGATTCCCACCCTCTGGTTCCTCAGCCTCGTCATCTTCACTCAACCGCTCCTCCGCCGACGCCTGCACAAGCTCATCTTGGGCCTTGTCACCAACTACTGTATCTCTTGGTGTTTGTCCATCCTCGTCTTCACTCGCATCGTCACGCAGCTCGGCAGTACGTCCTGGGGCCGCACGGGCATGAGCTCGGCACCCCGCGACCCGATGCTGTTCATGTCGACGCCGAACAACTCGCTGGCCAGACGGTTGTCCTCGATCTTCAGCTTTGGTCGTTCCGCACGCACCTCCGAAGATGGACGCAGCAGCAGACATTCGAGGAGCAGCAGTCAGGCGCGGCGGCAACCGACTTCGGCACTTGGCTCAAGCAGAAACAGTTCTGTGCCGCCGGTGCCGAAGAAGCGGAAGAAGTCTGCGAACAGGCCAAACAGTGGGGGTGCTGGGCCGTCATCTTGGTTCACTGACGTTCTGTGGAATCGTTCGCGTGAGGCTTTGTTTGGTGCTGCACCTCCTGTCATCGAGGAGAAGGATGTAGAAGATGGCTCTGTCAGACCGGCGCGGCCTGCGACTGTGCGTGAAGGTGTCGTTCAAGACTCGGATGCTGCTTCGGAAAAGTCGGGGAGTAATGACAGTTGGCAGACAGCGTGAGCTAGTCTGTGAATGGTTCCGGCCAGCAAATATTCTTCAAGTACATAGCATATATTCGTATAATTTAATGACTTTTACCTTCAACACACCCAAAGATGATCCGCGTGGTTGGAAGTAGATGCGAAGCTATTGCACCGAGATCTCCAAGGTCTACAATTTGGGGAGTACCAAGCTCGGCGTAGTCCATTTGCCTTATCAAAGCAATATCGAAGTGATTCGAAAGGCTGCAGCCGATCGGCTGATACAAGCTCAGCCTTGCATCTTTCCAGTCGGGCCCATGTAGTCGCGACCCCGCATCAGGCACACTTACAGGAACACACTTGACTGCAGTTCACTAAGCTGATCGCTCTTTACAGCTGCTCTACAACAACAAGCGAGCTCTCAAATAGCGGACGGCCCAGCTTCTACACTAATCTTTGGGGAAGCTGATAAACTTTCGACAATCAACTCTTCTCAATCGAAACAGTATTTCCGATGTCTTTGTCACAGGAGGAAAAGCTCACAAAGGCGGAAGAGATACTTGGGTACAGTTTTGAGGACGACCAGCTTCTCTGGGAAGCATTGAGCGCCCCTGGAGCATACGGAACAAAAGCCGACGGGAATCAACGCCTTGCAAGCATCGGCCCGCATGCGATGCAAACAGTCTTAAAGACACAGTCATACATCAAGAAAGAGCCACTGGGTACGAGTGAGGTTACAAGAAAAGCATTCTTGCATCCTGCTGATGAAGTGTAGGTACCGCTAACGATCATGCGAATACAGCAACCAGCAGGGCGGCACTGGTCACGGTCTTCAAGAACAGTGAGCTCGAAGCGTGCTTAAACCGCAACCCTTCTCAGGCCCAGACGTCTCCAAACACGGCCGTCTCGGTCATTAATGCACTGATCGGACTGGTTTCGCTCCAGGAGGGTGGCAGAATTGCACCGATCGCGGACGTTATGCAGAAGCTGGGAATAATGGATTCAGCAGAGGCGGATACTCCTCCCGTTCCCGTGAAGACCGAGTGAGACGAAAGCGGAACTCCCATAACGGCCTGAGCGAACTGAAGACGGGTTCGTGAGAACATGTAGGATACACGACGTTTCGAGGGTTGATTAGATAAGAGTCGGAATAGCGCGGCTATGAATGTCATCTTGACGGGCGCAGATACCTTGTCATCAAGGATCGAAGGTTTAGGTCTGTGCGAAGCTTTTGGAAAAGTCATTGGGTGACTGTAATCACTTCGAATAGCGTGTAAGAATAAGTGTTTGAGTTCAGCGCGGCTCTCTCAATCCCGCGTATCGGCGGGTCGGCGCACACTCCGGCGGTTCAACATTCGTCAGACATTCTTTCGCCAGTGTCTTTTCAAAGTCGATGGGGACTATGTGCTGGAAAGCAGACCATGCCTCGTGATCCCCTGATAGGGCTGGTCGGCAAGCCATCTTCCGGCAAGTCGACCACGCTGAACTCCTTGACCGACGCAAGCTCGAAAGTCGGTAATTTTCCTTTCACCACCATCGACCCGCAACGAGCAGTCGGCTACCTGCAGGTCCCTTGCGCCTGCGGTCGTTTCGGCATCACCGATCGCTGCAAGCCCAACTATGGTGGATGTGTTGACGGTACGCGCTCAGTGCCAATCGAGCTCCTCGATGTCGCGGGGCTAGTACCGGGAGCCCACTTGGGCAAGGGCTTGGGTAATAAGTTTCTGGATGACCTACGCCATGCTGATGCTTTGATTCACGTCGTCGATGTCAGCGGAACTACGGATGCTGAGGGAAAGAGCACGAGAGGCTACGACCCGAGCAACGATATCGTCTGGCTCCGAACGGAGATCGAGAAGTGGATTGAGGGCAACTTATTGAAGAATTGGGGTAGTCTGAAGAGGCGGCACGTTGCGACGAAAGCAAATCCGGTTGGCACATTACAGAATCAGTTCTCAGGCTATGGCAGTACCAGCAGCGTGGTGGCACAGACACTGGACGATATGCACCTGAATATTCCCCTGGAGTCATGGGATGAAGAGACAGTCAAGAAGGTCGTCAGTCAATTCGTGAAGACGAGGTTTCCGACCGTACTGGCGCTGAACAAGATCGATCACCCCGATTCGGACGCAAACATTGCCAAGATTGCAAAGCAACAGCCAGCAGAAAGTATCGTCCTGACAAGTGCTATCTCAGAGGTGTTCCTCAGAAAACTTGCCGAGCAAAAGTATGTCAAGTACGTGGAAGGAAGCGAGTTCGTTGACAGCAGAGAGGACCTGATAGAACAGGGCGAGGCCGACGGAGGCGGGCTTATGGAGATGGACGAGAAGCTCAAGAACCGAGTGGAGAATCTCAAGGACTTGGTGCTGTATCGATTCGGGAGTACCGGCGTGGTCCAGACGTTGAGTCGTGCTGCCGAGCTTCTCGGTCTCGTGCCAGTCTTTCCAGTCAAAAACGTGCATACACTCAAGGCTGGAGGCGGGGTGACGGACGCAGCCGCAAGCAGCAAGGAACCCATCATCAGGGACTGCATTCTCATCAAAAAGGGATCAAGCGTGAAGGACGTGGCTCGGAAGGTCATAGGAGACGCCCCATTGGCGTATGTTGAAGGACCCGGTGGTCAACGAATCAGCGAAGACGATCCTGTCGCTGTCGGAAAGCACGATGTCTTGTCCTTCAGGATTGGACGATAGATATTTTGACTGAACCTGGTGGTCTTTCCAAAAGAACAGGTTCTGCCACGATCTGATGATTGACGAGTTCATGAACTACTCCCGTTCGAGACGGCCTTGATAGTCTGTCAAGCTGCTTTTCTCACCTGTCCCGTTGTCTTTGATGATCCAGTTGGGGCTACGCTCTTGCGCTCCAACTGATCATTCGCGTTCTTGAATCCGGGTTCGGTCATGAGTCTGTCCCAAGAACGACTCTACGATGTCTCGACGCCGCCTTCATCCACGCATCTTCCACCAACCTGCTCAGACTAGCCCAAGTACGACATGGAGAAATTGATGCCGAAAAGTGGCTTGAGATCCGTCTGCTCCGAGCAGACGACAACGTCTGTTGTGACGCAAAAAAGCGAACGTGGACGCCTTGCGATAGCGGAGGGAATCTGAGAACGCTTGACACGAAACTCGGATTGGTGTCTTGCGTCATAAATTAGCCTATATCGAGGTTTCCAGCAATCACCGCTGTGCTTTCAGTTTCCCCCGGATCGCGCACGCAAAGCTTGTGAACCAGTCCAGTCTCAACCTGGCAGGAGGACATGTTCTTCTCAAGCTGCTTGTACAATCTTGTGACTGTTTTCACGCAGGTACAATTACAGGCCTTATGACAGAGCCACGATTTGCTACTATCTTGTGGAGGACATGAGTTTGAGACAATAAAAAATTGAATGGAAACAAAAAGAGAACACCGATTGTTAACGTCGATGTCATGCTCCGTGCACGCGCTTTTAATATTTGAAGACAGCAAGAATAGTCTCGACGCGATAATGTGCGCATCTGCTAAACAGTCTGCACTTGATACTGACTGTTAAGACGCATGGTGAAACGTACTCTGGAAACATGGCGTCTTTGATGTCCATATGACGGCCTGGTTTGGGGCTTTAGCGGCTTCATTCGAATGCTTAGTGAAGTTCCACTTGCTTAGGTGGCTGGATCCGACCCCTGGGCAATCGTTTGTCCACTAAGCAAGCCGCCGGCCGCTGGATGGCGGGCAGTGACTCCGGGCTTGGCGGCAAGCACCTCAATTGTCCAAAGTCAATAAAGCTTCGCGGCAACGCGAGCTTGAATTCCGCGTCCACCAATCTGGAGCTATAGCTCCGTCCTCCACAAATTGTGTCGCCAACTTAAAGCACCAAGGAGATCGCGACAGATAATTCAGAATCGCCATGGGGATTTTCGACAACCCAGCCTCGTCAGCGCCTGCCACTGGCGGCTTGTTCTCAGGTCTCAACAACACTTCAACGGCTCAACCAAGCGGCGGTCTATTCAGCAAGCCCAGTCTCGCAGCGGCGCCACCTTTAGGCGGTCAGCCAGGACCCGCATCTTCCTCTGCAGCACCAGCAGGTGGTTTGTTTGGCGGCGCAGCAGCAAGCAAGCCTGCGACCGGAGGCCTTTTCGGCGCGGCGCCAGCGACAAGCGCACCTTCAGGAGGATCAATCTTTGGTCAACAGACTTCTACGGCCCCAGCGGGTGGTTCACTGTTCTCTCAGCCGGCAGCTCCAGCAGCTGGAGGCGCTTCGTTATTCGGAAATACTGCTAAACCAGCGGGTGGAGCTGGTCTTTTCGGCACGAACACCACCAATACAGGGAACCCGGGCGCTACCGCAGGCGCAAGTATCTTCGGTGCTGCTCCGGCAGCTGGAGGAGCCACGCAACAGCCTGCTGGGACCGGTCCAATCCAGCAATCCGGAGCCGACGGCAATAATGCTCAGACAGCTTACTTCAACAGCCTCCTGGAAAAGAACAAGAAGCGGGCAAGAGATGGTCAAACTTCGGGGTTCGATGGAGTTCCGTCTTTGCAATTTGGATTGGGTGATCTGAGTAGACGCGTTCGTGAGTTAGGGAGTGCTGCTGGCCAGTCCGGTGTGCGCGATCAGGGCTCAGACAGCAGGGCGCATTACCTCCTCGCCGCTTCGGGCGTGAACCCTGGTGCGGCCTTGAAGGATCTGAATGCTTTCCCAGCGCCTTCGGGAGCTGCGCATGCACGCATACCTCAAGACTTCGAGCCGGATACCTACAAGTATGCTGGACAGTTACAACAACGGACAACTCAAAAGATGATACAAGAGGGCTTGGAGAGAGCAAACAGAGCGTTTGATGCATTTGTGGAAGAACGAACGAGCATTGACTGGGACGCTCAGAGGAAGCGAATTTATGAGCACTTCGGTCTCGTGCCGCGTGGAGCTGATGGTAGTAGCAGGATTGGGGGCAGCTTTGGGCGAGCATCACGGCGGGCTGCTGAGAATGGCCAGAAAGGAACAAGCACGGCAGGGAGAAGCATTTTTAGTCAATCCGGTCTTCAGAAATCCGTTATTGGTGCGCCCGACCGAGATGCGCCTCTATTCGGCCTCAGCGGAGCCAACAACGCGAATACCACGAGTGCAGACAGTGGTTACGTGCGTCAGAAACAGGGAGAATTTGCACGAGCCATCACACGTGTCAATGAGTCGCGCCTTCAGGACCTTTCACATCCGATCTTGCACGAGTTTCAGGACGTTGAAAAGAACGATGGCGGCAGCAGCCCAAACCGTATCCGTGCTGCCTACAGTGCACTCATCGACATGGTCGAGGAACCGCCGAAGCCAAGCGATGCCATGGATATACACCGAGGACCCAAGTCACGACACTACGCGGACGATTATCTTGAAGAGTCACAAGTCTCGATTCGAAGTCTGGCAATGAGGAAACGAATCATTGATGGTTCTCGGAAGTCTTTGGAGAAACAATACTATGCCAGCATCTTGGCGTCAGTGGATAAGAACCCACGAGAGGCAATGCAAGGCGGTGCCATCGACAAACTCAGCAAGATTCGAGCATACGTCAGAATACAACACGCCCATAATGAGCTCGTGCAGGACCCCGAAAAGTGGCCTCTGCAGTCGATCGAGTCGGAGGGAATGCAAGAGCACTGTTGGGTGATCATTTTCTTCCTTCTGCGATGCGGATTCGTCAAAGAAGCTTTGCAGTACACGCGTGACAACCCAAACTCCTTTCGCTCCATGGACCGAAATTTCGTCACATACATGGGCAGTTACTATTCGTCCGAAGATCGAAGATTACCCAGACAACAATCCGAAAGGATTGCGGCAGACTATTCACAAAAGCTACGACTTTCCCACCAAGACGACATCGATCCTTACCGACTCGCGTGCTACAAGATCGTTGGCCGATGCCAGTTGTCCGAGAGAACGCTTGTGGGCATTACTTCTCGAGTCGATGACTGGATCTGGGTTCAGTTTGCTCTGGCCCGCGAAAGTAATCGTGCAGAGGAGAGTGCTTCTGAAGTCTACGGGCTCCAGGAGCTTCAAGCGACTATCAAGGAAATTGGTCAGCGGCATTTCGCCAAAGGAAGTGACAATGCTGGTGGATATACAACTTTCTTCTACCTACAAATTCTGGCTGGTCTGTTCGAGAATGCAGTGGGATACCTTTATGAGCATTCCTACGTTTCGGCTGTCCATTTCGCGATCGGACTGGCCTATTATGGGCTGCTTAGAGTGTCGGACTTTACTGCTTCTGATGACTTGCTCACATACACAACAAGAGACCAGGCCCAGATCAGTTTTGGTCGAATGATTGGCTACTACACACGCGACTTCCGAACTGCCGACGTTGCGGCGGCCACGGACTATTTGAGCTTGATTTGCTTGAACGCCGACTTCCCGGCCCCAATTGGACCACAGCAGAGAGAGCTATGCCACGAAGCCATTCGTGAGCTCATCCTTGAAACTCGCGAGTTCGTCACCTTGTTGGGCGACGTGAAGCCGCAGAATGGCGAGCGTGTCCCTGGTGCAGTCGAGCTCCGCCTTCCACTGCTCAAGCTCCAAAGCACCGATGACTTTCTTCGCAGCATCACGGTTCAGTCTGCCGCTGTTGCAGACGACGCCGGAAGGACATCGGATGCTGTTCTGCTTTTCCATCTGGCTGAAGAGTACGACAATGTTGTCGTCATAGTCAACCGGGCAGTATCAGAATCGTTGGCCGCAGAAGAGAACTTTACATCTCAAGGTGTGCCCCAAGCTCTGCCTCAACAAGCGGCTGTCAAGAGGGAAGAGCAGTGGTCGAGTATGAGCCTGACAGCCTTTGACGAGCCAATCGCTCTTGCGCGCGAAATAGCCCGGCTGTACGACGACAACCCTATCTACTACCAACGTATCCGCACTCAGAACAGCGACGCCCTCCGACTGCTCCTACGAGTCGCCGCCGTCAGAGATTGTGTGTTGCACCACGAGTGGAGTCGCGCAATCGAGCTCGCAGCCCAGCTCCAGCTCCTCCCTCTCACCGCTCAATCCAACATTTCAATTGTCCGGAGCACAGCGAACAACGTGGCAGGCAGCTCACCAGTCATCTCCAGGTTGATCGGTCCCCTCATGCTTTGGGTCTTGGTTGCGATCAGCCAGTACCGTGCACAGCTGCTTCAAGGCCAAGGTTTCGAGACCAGCCAACGTGAGAGTGTGAAGAAAGAACTGGCGGTCATGACGAAGGATCTGATGATCTTTGTTGGATTGGTGAGATTGAGGATGCCAAAGGCTATCTGGGATGAGCTTGGTATTTACAATGGCGAATTCGGTCCGGAATGGGGGGTTGTTTGAGGGGATACGTAATTGATCTCGAAGCAGGGCGTTCTCGGATGAGTGGTATGACAGGATTCAAAAGTTATCTTTTGGGCATGCATGGGTCGAGCACCTTAGCAACTAGCAATGCACAACACGAGGAGATACTGAGTATCATCATATTGCACTGTGTGATATTGCGCTACCAAGCGTCTCAATCACCGCGAGACGATCAATAGTTCTAATACAAATCAAGTCGAACATGGAATGTTACAAGACACCTCTAGACACAAATAAGGGTACTACCTATGTAGAGAAGAAATTCGAACCGCCAATCAGGGGTCGCAGTGGTCTCATTCTTGTCACAGCTAAAACATGCCCGATCCTCCTGGGATCCAAGATGTCTACTTGGGGCAACCTGCCATGATCACTCGCTTGAGCAGGTCCTCTTACCGTGACAGGATGTATGTCGGCGGAAGGATGGAAATCAGAACTGTGTCCAGAGAAAATGCTGCACATGACCGTCAAGGCGGGTCATCGCAAGTCATGGCGCAAATACGGTCGAGAACACCGCTCAATAGCCTGCATCAGCTACTTAGATATCAATGTCACGGACAAAGGAAGGACCGATCAGACGTCAGGGACTCTGATCCAATCAGGCACTACTCACGG
>UYJD01000016.1:446186-472666 GCA_900618795.1 Cyanodermella asteris
ACACTGGAGCTGAAACAACCCGTAGCGCCGCAATTATAGTATTTGACTTTGATCTGCAACTCCCGCAAGTTGTTATCGGAAGTGTGCTGTTGCGGTGATTTCCTGGCTCCCGACTCTATGTGACCCAACCCTTAGGTCGAGACCTTGATCTGACAGACTCGCGCTTTGGCGGTTCATGGAAAGGTCGACTGTGTTTCATGATAAGCTTCTACGTTTGGACCGCAAATTCCGGTGTATCGACGATACCCACCCCCTTCCGCACTTCTCTTGCTCTCCTTCTGAATTGCTAATTGCGGCACCCAGAACTGTTCGACACGCTCAAGCCTCAGGAAGCAGAGAATGCATCATAACCAAAACGAAGAGATGGCCTTCCTTCTGGACGAGGTGGAAAGGTGTCATATCTTCTAGCACGGGCAAAACAATATCGATCTCAGCAAAGACTCAACTTCGATAGCTGTCCCGCGAAGACAACCTTCTCGCGTTACGTTCGTATCTGCGCTTACCCTGTGTGTATGCTCTGTGGCCGCGAACATAATCCAAGCTTCCTTGCTCGTGATGCAACATTCTGAGATGGGTGAGTCCGTTCATGACAGGCTCCACAAGCACAAGCTGAAGACATCAAGACAGACACGAATTCCGAAGCTCCTCTCGCGACTTCCACACCAGCACAGAGTGGAGCAATGTCAGTACTGCGCATACTGATAGTCTTTGGAAAAACATCGACACAAATGCCGGTATCGTGATAGTTGATCATCAACTCAGCGCTGCTACCAATCAGTATCGGACCGAGAACTTTCCATGGGACTCAAATAAAGCGGTCTATATGCTGGAAGCATATCATAACCTCCACTGTCTTGTATGATTTACCTAATGTGCATTACATCGAAGCTGACTCGGTCAGGACTATCTCTATCGCTCTCTTTATGAGTTCGAGCATAACATGTCTCAATCAGTCTCAATGCACCATCATCTTCACTGTTTGGATGCTTTACGGGAGGACACGCTCTGTCATGCTGACAACACGTTAAGGCCCCTCGGAAACGATGGAGGTATCCTGATTAATTCCGGGAAGTACCCGCAAAGACAGTGCCAGAATTGGGAGGAACTCGAAACTTGGGCACGTCGGAATTCGGCATGTTTCCGACGATTTCCAGATGGCAGCAAGGAGCACGATACTATCAGCGAATGGCGTTGGTGTCCGGCAGACTCGCCGTACATCAAGACTGTTCAGCGGTTTTTCGGAGAGACGTCGTAATGAAATTTGCCATGCTACAACTGATGCCTCTAATCCTCGAATGGTAACTTGTAACGCATCATGGGGTAATGATGTTTCAAGACAGCCTCAGCTGCATCTCCGCCAAATGTAGCCTCTCGAATCAGGTATATAGACGATTGACGTGCTCTTACGGCAGGCTCCGAGGGTGCGACAATCAGATGGCGGTCGAACTAGCACAACCCGCCGTGCCATAATAACGTTGCATCACTCATTCAGGCCGCATGTAGACTAATGCAAGGACGTCCTGTGATGTACGTCGTAGGCAACTCTCGACGCTGCCGATCCGAATCCGACCTCTACTGGGGCTATTTGGCCCTGGATGCACAGAACCACAGCCACGAAAGTGGAGACCACCATCTTCCTCCGTCAGCTTTGCCATTTGCCGGGCCGACTTGCGTACTCCCGCGATCTCCAACGGCTCAGCTCCTGATCAACACTGCAAAATGGTCTCCTAGCGGGGCTCTTCCCCGTTCGCAGTCACTTTGACACAGACGGCCGCAGAAGAGGTCCAGGGCACATTTCACTACTCTCGGCGCTTACAGCGGTGCTGGAATATAATTGAAGGATAGTCTTCAAGCGGCAAGAAGAGATCTGAACAAAGTTTGCTAAGCCCAGCTGCGCGCAGCTTCAGGACTCAAAGGCCGGCCTGTAAACAAAACTGGAAAAGAGCACTTGGTGATGGACTTTTGGACAAGTGACCTTACTCGGCGTCATGTCCAATGACGTGGAGTAGGTGATATTAAGTTCTGGTCACTTGTGCTCAAGAAGACTGCGGAGCCCAGTCGTGTAGCAATTCCATTCCTGCCGCCTTCAGCAGCTCAATCGATCACATCCTATTCATACGTTTGTTTGATTTTCGACCTAGTTGAGGAACCATGTTCAAGTTGAACGAGTACCAACCTTTGCGGGTTGCAGAAGACCACTGCGAGTCTGAAGTTGACCCCGCTGAAAAAGGAGTTCACTTCATTTCATCGCCTCGGCGTCGGGTCTGCTCTTTACATGCCGTCCTGACTCTCCTCCTACTCGCCGTGAGCAACATTGTTACCTGGTCAATTACGCGGGCAAATACCTATCCATCATCGACGGAGCAAAACAGAAAGACGAGGTTTGGTTCGTACCCATAAACGCTTCTTTAGCTCGCGTTTGTTGATTATCTCAGCTGCTCTTGATCGAAATGTGCCGGTCGCATTTCAAAAGGCGAACGCTTATGTCAGCGCCAACCAAACCAAAGCTTTACAAGCTTGGTCAAGAATCAACATCGATGCCGGTATGGTTGCTCTGCCGAAGGAAATCTCGGACGCGAACGGACTGCCTGCCGGCCAACCGTGGCTCTGGGATAGGTCGAGAGGCACGTATCTTCTGAATGGACATCACGAGCTTCACTGCATCGTAAGCACTACTGACAGCGTCACTGGTCACGATTTGCTAATATGTTTCAGCGGTCGATTTACATCTCTTTAATGGAATACTACCACGGCTTGGAGCAGACCCGCGGATTCTGGCATATCATGCACTGCGTTGATTCGATTCGACAGGATATCATTTGCGACGCTGACGACACTCCTCGTTACTCGACCGAGACTGACTTTCCAGAGTCAGGTGTCGATCAGGTTCGAATGTGCCGTAGCTGGTCGAAGCTCGAGGAGTGGGCACACCAATACAACGCCTGTTATTCCCTGGTCAATCAGACGAGCCGAATACCCGAGGCGCAGCGCTTCATATACTGCCCGGAAGGATCTCCTTTCAGAGAGCAGGTGATCAACACCTTTGGAGAGGTGGTTCCAACTTACGAGCAATTAGATCTGGAAACGTGGTCTTTCAGCGAGAGCTTTGGAGCCCTGATAGAGGCACAAAGAAAGAAGGATGCCGAATCATCAAGCTAAGAGGCACGGACAAGCTCGGATCGTGGGGCTTCAAGCAAACCCTAGCTCTTTTTGAATATCTCTAATCTGTTTGCAATTTGATCTTACGCTGCTCAAGTTACCTGGCATGGCATCATGCCTGCCAGTACAATCAATACACAAGAAGCCTTCTGATGATGACCATTTTAGTTCCAGGACCCATGAATCCCACTCCGAGGATGATCTAGCCTTCCTGGTCGCATCTACTGATCACATCACCGAACACCAAGGTCCCAGGAGGACCCTCGCCTGCGCCGGCTGTACCCGGTCGCCATCCTCCTTTGCCTGCTCATTCTGTCCATCGTCATGTTGCACATCTTGGTATTCTTCCTGACAATCAGGCTCAGCTCCCGGTACACGGGCGGTCAGAGCATCTGTTCCATATGATTCTCTCTCCGACAGGTCATTGTTGCTCTCAGAGCCGAGCGTTTCATCCGTGTAGGGAAGTTCGCGGGTAGCAATTGGATTCAAACCGCCATATTGGGCTTCAATGGCGGTGTGAATGCTGGTGGTCTCGGACGATGGAGATGGGACTGGAGCAGCCAGCGCGCGGATGAGGAAAGCGGTATAGAGTATTGCGGTGTTGGAAAGACGATGCATGGTTCCGGTATTGAGATCGATTTGCTGCAAGTATTTGAAGAACGTGTGGAGGACAAATCGGCTCTGAGGCTATGCCAGAAAAATTGAAAGGAACGGCTGAGACACTACCGTCTTCGACGAGGTAGGCAACTCGGTCACTGTTGCACAAACACGCGAGGTGTAAAGTAAAGGCGCACAACGAAGCAAGCACAAGAGACAAGAGAGAGACGAGCTTTCAAAGGTCGTCTTAAATACTTACTTCGAGCTATCCGTCTCATATTCTTCCTGGTGACAGCACAGTCCTGAGCGACGTTCAAGCATTCTGAATAATCACTCCCATGCACCTCCCACCCACCCAATTCATGAACTCAATACATCTCAGCTGGCTTCAAACTGCGCCAGTCAAGCCTCACACCTCACATCTACACCGTGCACATCGACCTTCGCAGCGATCTTTGTCGACAAGGCCATCTGCACGGCAGGATTGCAACCTCGCCACGCGAGCTCTTCTCACCCCGTAATCACATCCTGGCGCGCGTGGTTCGTCCACTCAAGCGAGGGCGCAACCCTGCAACCGTTCCAGCGGCTTCAACGGCATCGAAAGTATCGGTTGAACAGACAGCACGAGCCGCAGGGACATCTGAGCGTGCGATGAAGTTACGGGAGGTGCATACTTTTTGATTGAGGAGTCTGAGGCTAGGGGCTGAGATGGCGTGTGTCGTAATGGGGCCGGGGGTGGATGTGGGTTGCAGAATGTCGATCTCGGGTGGGATTGAGATTGAGGCGCGCTGAGAGCCCGGGCAGATTCTTGTGCACGGCTGCAACAATGGGGATGCATTACAGAACTGTCTATTAAGTCTGGTCTTGACATGTTACGGGGAAGGGCTCACATCATTGAGGTATAGCTCTTGATCGGAAAAGGCCCACAAGCAGACTTGGCCAATATTTTGACTCGCCAAAAACTCGGAAGCAGTTGAACATCATCAACGGCAGATCAGTAATTAGTGATGGAGATTTTGAACTTATCGCATAAGTCCTTCATTAATTGCGCACCCTATTACGAATGATAGATAATGTGTGTGCGATAGCATGAAGACGGTAGCGGGTAGAATCTTTAGTCTTCAGCCAAGTTCATCACTGTCATGAATGGCTACCGCCGTCACATACCACAGGTACATTCCATGACTCGCACTGCAGGAACAGTGTCTGGACAAAACCGTCTCAGAAACGTTATGGGTAAATTTACCGCAGGCTCATTGTCACACGTGTGGAATGTGGTCATATTAATGGTGGATTATTTCATTAGAGTATTCTATGCAGGTATAGAAATCATCGCTCATGAGTACAGCCAAAAACGTCAAGTATTTCCCTCTTGAGATGCATGCCGGAGCGTAGACATCTTCAGGGTGTTGGTATATTCTGCCGTCACAACCAGTACGACGAAGTATAGTACCATCCCCGCGCCCGATATTCATACACACAACCTCGTCCAACGTGCTCATCTTGTCCTGGCGTAGTATCGTCTTCAACTTTTTTTTTTTGAGCGCTTAGACTTGGCTCATTGCAGGGGGGCCGCGGCGGATTCCACCGACACCACCGCGCAGGTTGGAGCCACCGGAGCGGAGACCCATAGCGGAGAAGACGAGGGAGCCCATGTAGGAAGCCCACAAGAACCACAGGAAAGCATCGCTAGCCTGCGACTCGCGGCAGACCTTCATCTGTTCACCAGTAGTGAAGTTGATGGCAACATTGTTCCTCGTGTAGTCGTAGTTGGAACAGCTGTGGGCGCCAAGCTTAGCGGCCAAGGCGATGGCAGCGCAGAAGGTGAAGATTGCATTTAGGCCGTCGAAGACGAGAGGGATGATGGGGTGACCCGTGAGACCCTCGGCGAAGGAGATGGGGAAGGTGTACAACAGGGTAAGCATCGACCACGTCGCAGTGAACATGACGTAGTTGGTGATGGACGGTGTGCCGTAACCGTCGTCGCGCGAGGCGATAGCATTGCCGATGAGGGCCATGATCAAAAGGGTCCAGAGGAACTGGGAGCCCCGAAGGATGACGCTGGGGAAGTTGGCCATTGTAGAGGTATTGAGCGAAGTCTGAGGAGCTGGTGATGAGGTGGACTACTAGTCGTTGTCGGATGCGGTGAGTATGGGACTGCGATCAAGTCGATCCAATCAAGGACGCCTGGGTATGCTGGTTTTGGAGGTTGAGGATTTTGTGTGGAGGAACAAAGGTGCGAGGAGGTTGGGAGGGCGGGCGTTTGCTCTTAAGGCGCGGTTGCCGGGTGAGCTTGCTGGTGAGATTCGCTCTTTCCCTTTGTTGCGCACAGCAGCAACGACACTGCGTCATAAGCCGTCCGCGCTTTCCTTGTAAAAACAGCGGCACAAACCCTGCGCGCATCATTGTCGACTGACGGCCAATCAGCCGCTGTGCGCGAAACAGCTAGAGCGCAGGCGGCAGCAGTTGCTGCAAAGAAGCTTTGCGCTTCGTTTCCTCTTCTGCCCTGATGTGCTCGCAGCAATTACCAATGTCCCCGCCGCTCTACCACTTTTTCCACTTCTTCTCGACCACCATGACGACTGCGACGCAAAGCTCCACGCGGTGACGACACGGCTGCCCGGCCAAAAAGTCAACCGACACAGGAAGCTGTCGCTCCGCAATGCTCCTGGAGAGCTTGGCTCAGCTCACCGAATCTCGACCAGAATCCGAAGTGCCGCTCTGGGTTCGTGCCAGTTCGACGAGAGGCTCTTCTTCTGCTCCGTTGAGCTCTGCTGACCACTACTACACTACCTATGTTGGAGCCGTTGTTGCACGGCTATGCGCGTCATAGGCGCTGGAGCTCCGAACTCTCTACGCGCTCGAGACCGACGTGGAACGCCGAGTCTTCATATCTGTTTCACTTCGCGCTGCTCTCACAGTCCTCGGGCGTTGAAACCACATGCTATTCTCTGCAATGCTATCATGACCAGTCCATTTGCGAAACAACTTTTTCAGCCTCTCCACTTTGGCGTCTGCGCCGTTCACCCGTCGTTTTGTGTCCCCGCCTACGAGGTGATACGCGCCAGCGGCCGCAGCCTCAGGATTCTCGACTGCTGACCAATTCTGGCGAGCCCACATTCGGCCGCAGCACGTTGGCCGAGACGGAACCTTCCAGTTGTATCGGACCATCTGCATTCAAATGGCTGCAGCAACACATGCTCAATCCATGACCTGTACATTGGCTTCTGGCTGCGATATCGCACTTTCAGACGTGACAGGCAAGCTTGAATTTTGTCGACGGCCGCGAAGAGCCCTGCTCAATTCGGCCGAACCGTTCTCGCGTCTCAGTTAGGCCGGAACCAAGTAAAAGTGCCGAAGGCGCAGCGGGTAGGTGCCAAGGTCCGAAGCACGATCGTACATGTGTCGCGCCGCTGGACAAATCAGGTTCCAAGTCCTTCCAAGGCAATCAGGAATCCAAGCCTCATAAACCGCGTGTATTGCATCCAAGCCGTGCCTTCTGGGAACGCCAGCAACATTTTCGTGACCATAACGTCTCTTCACAACTGTGCGCCGATCGACGTTGAAGCTGCTTTCGCTCGATCTTGAGACCGAACCATGACCTTTTAACGTGACTTTGCAATGCTCGATCTTCTTGCTTGGGCTTTTGGGTCTCATCTGAAATTCGCGTTGAAGTGACCAATTCGCCAGCGTCTATTTGGAGGTACATTCAATATATGGCTACATACGTGCTGATGGCGATACCTAGACTATCATGATTGAAGTGATTGGAGTGTACAGAGATGGCGGCTTCACCGCTCTTGGTCTTGTGGTCCCTGAAGCGTGGAACTAACATGCTTGACGCTGAAGAGTGGTACCTACCCTGCGATTGTGCTTAGAGACTGCGAACGAACCCGTTACAGCAAATCTTGTCATACTTATCGAATGCTTTCATGTTCGTAGGCGTGTAACTGTCAGGGTGTCTTCAATGCGCCGCGCTCATTGCGGAGTCACTTTCTGCTACGATGTCGGAAGGACGAGAGTGGATACCGCCAATGCCACAGCCCGATCATATGATTCGGCTCTTATGGATTCCCGAGTCCCAGATGGGGAGCAATGGCGTTGAGCTTAAATTCGACATTGTAAATGTTGAGTTGAGGCTCCAAACATTCCGTCTCGACCATGCGCCACCCTATAGCGCGCTGTCCTACACGTGGGCATGCCCAATGAGCGATCCAAAGGAAGCAGCCAGATGGGAAGCCCGTGCAACAGACTCGACGGTGATCTGCAATGGTCAGAAGGTGCACGTCACGGTGAGTCTTCTCGCAGCTCTGCGATGCATGAAGCAGCGACGCCCATGCGCATGGCTTTGGAATGACGCTCTCTGTATTGATCAAGAGAACGAGGTGGAAAAACTAGTTCAGATCCGGCAGATGGGCGAAATCTATAGCTCAGCGGAAGAGACACTAGTCTGGCTGGGTCCGAGAACCGAACAACGTTACTTTCTTCATCATTACTATCAAAAGCTTCTGGCTCTTGCCGACACCGAGCTCGCGACGCCTCAAGATCGTGATTTGGCTGTTGCTCGTATATTTGGCGCCGCAACCTATGAGGTACGCGTCAAGCTATTGCGGGAAATCATGCATCTGGGACGACTGAGCTGGTTCGGCCGCACCTGGACGTTCCAGGAGTACGCCCTTGCCAAATCATGTACTTTGTTCTATGGAGAGCTTACATTCGAAAGGAATGAGCTCTGTAAGTTTGTGGAACTCTTCATCGAGCTATCAGGGTCGGATCAGAAGCTTGCTAGAGCCCTCAGATTTGTGTCCAGATACAGCTTTTTCGCGAGACTGAAGAGTAGAGAGCTCATTACGGAAGCGCAGGAACGTCCTGAGGTTATCATTTCGCTGCTGGACAGAGCACAAGGGTGTCACAGCTTCATGGCTATTCTCCTTGAACTGCTGGAACAGACGGCAGAAGCGAAGGCCACAAACCCGAAAGACCGAATATTGGCCCTTCTGGGCGTGTGTAAGATTCTTGCAAGTACACTCGGACAAACGACACAAGACGGCTTTCTCACACATGGGGGGTCGGCATCGGAGCTAGGGACTTCGCTTGCTAAAGAGGCAGTGCTGACAGTACCATTTTTGAAAGTGCTTCGCTTCGCTCGCTACTCCGAGAAACATCCTGAGATTCCTTCATGGGTGCCGGATTTCACAAGACCACCACATGGCACAAGGAGCAATCAGAAATATGATGCAAGCCTGATGATAGCAACAGATGTGACAAAATGCTTGCAAGGAAGGCAGATTGCTACGTTTCTCGATCAAACGACTTCGGTTTTGCGGGAAATGCTGAGAGTGCGGGCTGTTCCAATCGGCAAGATCCACAGAGTCCATCTTGTGCGTCAAGATCCGTCAAAGGCTTCGGGCAGCACAGTCAATGAGCAAGAATATTATGCTCTGAGAGCGATACTGACATTCTGTATCTCCATTCCTGAGAGGTACTGGAATGTAGATCGCAAGGATGATGGCCTTTGGCAGACGCTGTACTCTGGCAATCCAGCCGTAACGCAGCTGACGTTTCGTGTGGGACTGATGACCGGCCTGTATCTTTACAGTCGTGAGCGGCCGGCTGACAGGGTAAATTCAGCCTTGGATTTCCTAACCACGTCCGACGTCGAACAGCTTACCAAAGTCTTGGGGTTCAGCGTCCTGGAAGACTATCAGAGCATGCCACATGTGCTCGAGTCCAAAGGTGCCGAACGAGTAGCTTACCTTGACGAGCTGGTGCGCAAGCGACCTCTGAATGATATCCCGGCCAGTGATCAGTACCTTTTGAGCATCTGTGAAGACAGGATCGGCAGCACGATGTGGCCGTGTCATGCAGACGACGAGATGTGGATTATTCAGGGCGGGGAGTACCCGTTCGTACTCAGACCGACCAATCGGCCGGGCCACTTCCAGCTGATTGGAGACGCTTATGTGGATGGCGTTATGAGAGGCGAAGCCATCGCTGAGGAGGGGGTTGATGTTGTGTGGCAGACGATCTGGCTGGTCTAAATGCTCGAGTCCGACAAGGTTCAAAACCTGGCCTGTTGTGGTCGGCAGCAGACATCCCGACAGTCTGCTTTCGAATACATAGGTTCCAATGCCGCGATTATCCGTCGGCTGAGTAATACGCAAGGTCTCGAAGCTGGTTGGCACGACGTCTAATGTTCATCGCGATCTGCGGAACGAGGTGTACTGGCGCAAGGGGCGTGCGCGGAGTCGCTGTCAATCGGAGCTGCCGTGGCGATCATGACGGGAACCGACGGGACAAGCTCCTGCGACCGTCCAACGTTGATGTCACCACCACTTTTACATCCTCGATGGACAGATCCTGCTGCTACCTTCCGGTTTGTCGTATGCGCTGATATGTCACGCCGCCGAGATGTCTTCGAGCTGGATCGACGTGCTTGGATTGATGCACAGACTGAATTCGTTCGTACGTTGGGTCGACCTGTCGACGAACGTCAAGAGTAGTTCGGAAGCCACTTTATACATTTGACTTTCCTACACTCCAGCTGCCTCCTGCATCTTGGAGGAACCATCACCAGACTTGCGAAGTGCTGCAATGCGCGTCGACCGGGTACGGATAGCTTACGAATATGACCCCTCGATGGTACAGCTCATGAACAAGCTCGCTCCACCACGGAGCATGGATGTAAGCGTCATGACGGCATTTGCAAGGATCATGGAGTACAGCTACGAATCTCCGCATGGAGCTTCAACGTAAGTCATGGAGCTGTTACAACCGCATTTTGGGCAAATCGCATTGCCTAGCTTCAACTGAAATGCTCGCCACTACTTGTCGCACAATTTTACGCCCTCGAACTGGTCAAATCCGTACACTCGCAACCACAATTCAACGCCGCGCTAAAGGCTCCAGAATGTCTGTCGATCCGCCAAACCACCAGATGGTCTATTTCAAAGAGCTCGTCAGCGCTCGACGCGAGTTCGGTGTTTTCCGAAAGGTGCGCGTTGCTTGGTGCAGTGGACCTTACGTAAAAGCACTAAACGCTTCTGGATAGGTCCTCCATACTGGTCTCTACTCGCAGCTGGTCGCCATGGAAGTCCCTGTGAACGGTGACATCGGCGACGAAGTCCACAGCGTTGACCAGACACTGATCTTCACGTCCGGTGAGGGAAAGGCGACGGTCCAGGGCAAGGACCAGCATGTCAAGGCTGGAGACGTTGTCATTGTGCCTGCAGGGACTCAACACCAGTTCGTCACTGTGGGCGACAAGCCGTTGGAGCTAATCACCATCTATGCACCGGCAGAGCATGATCCAAGGACGGTGCACCAGACAAAGGAGGAGGGTGATAAGGAGGAGGGTGAAGGCAAAGACGAGGCACCGGAATGGGCGAGCCGGTCCAAGGAAGCGAACCGCAATTCCGGTGCCGTGCGCGAGGACGCAAAGTACTCCAACGAGTAGTTGTACCATACACATGCTATTCCGGCAGATTGAACAAGGATCGACCTTTTAGCTTTCCCGCTCAGCCCCAGTTCACGTCGACGAGCTCGCGCTGAAATTCTTGGCATTTCGCCTTGAGAACCTCGATGGAGTTGAGGAAGAGCTTGTCGCTTCGAACCTGTCCAATGCTTTCGATGCTGAAGATGAAGTGGTCGCGTACGCGCCCAAGCTTGACTTTGCCCTGGAATTCCTCGTGGCGCAGGCATTCCCGTGAGACTGTGTCCCTGAATGCGTCCTTCACGACCGCCTTTTGCTGGCCTGCAAGTCCTTCGTAGTCGCTGTTCATTCGGTTTGCTTCTTCATCGGTCACTTCTTCCAATTCGATGACACCCTGTGGGAAACACTTCTGGAATTTGACTGCGTCTTGGCCGACGATGGGGCTGAGGATGTCGATGGTTGGTAGCAACCGGTATGTTGCGGTTGCCACAGGGGAGAACTTTGCATGATCTGACCCAAACCCTTTCACAGCGTGCAGCTCGACGTCAATCTCCTGCCCGGGCCGCATCTTCATCAGCAGAATGTCCGGATTGACCGAAGTGACTCCTTCCTTGCCAAACGCCTTGACCTGATCTTCCGTTTGCGCTATGAATTCAATGTCTCTAGCATAGATGTGAGCATTGTTATACATCTTCAGAGGATCATCTTCGTCCTTTGCGCGTTTCGAGTTCCACGTGCAAGTCTTTTGAAGCTTCATGATTACCGTGTTGCGGTCAGTCGCCGTATTCGGTTGCCCCGGGGTTGCCTTCGGTATTATCGACATCCAGTCTAGTGCATCCTGGTTGGCTTTCAGGGGAACGAGACCGAGTCTCTGAGCGAGCACCTCATCTTGGATTATGGACGTGTTTTGGGAGTAGAAGCAGGTTTCGATGGCCAGGGTTGGGATCTCGGCCAATAGGATGCGTCGAAAAGCATTGGCGACTGAGGCGTCGAGTCCGATGAGTGAGAATGATGCTTCATAGTCCTCGTTTTGGTAGTATTTGACGGAGAAGGAATCTCTGAATCGCTCTACGTCCCACGAGTGATCTTCTCCGGTGTAGTGGCCTGGGAAATCTGTCGAGGCGATGTTTGTGACTGTTTCGGAGTTTATTCCAACGATCTGGAAACAAGAATCAGCAGAAGTTCTCGGTCGAGCTTGAAGTTGTGGTAAGGTACCTTTCGATTTCGCATCTCCTCCGCAGACGGATTATGTGTCGTTCGTGATGGCATCTCTAGAGCAAGAGGGAGGTGGGCAGATGCTTGCTGAGCTGGCAAAAATTATATCAGGTTAAAAATAAAAAAAGTTGTCGGGGCGACCAGAGTTGCGAAGCAAGACGCGAGCTGTCAGGACCTTGGAGAGACGATCGTTGAAGATCGATATGCGTCAGTCTAAGTTGGCTTCACAGGATGTCATCGCTATTCCTGATACATAGATAATTTTTCCTGAACAGCAATTGTGTCCATCGCATGGCGGCCGTTTGAGAAAGATCGAAACGATGCACGGACCGGCAGCTCCAGCCAATCAGATGGTGGTCATAGCATTCTGTCAGCCACTGCATTCAAGCTTTAACGCATCACCACTAGACGACAATCGACGAAGCTCTTCTCACGCCGTCAGCTCTCCACTCCACGCCCTCACCCTACCTCCCATAAGCGAACGCCATCATGGCCGCCTCATTCGCGCGATTGGCCGGCCACGGCGCGAAGCGGCTTTGCCTGCGCAATGCTATACCCAGATTCGCCGCCGCTCCTTCCAGATCAATCGCCACCACGGTACGACGACAATACGCCGAGAGCGCCGAAACAACTCGCCTGATTCCCGTCGACGAGACCTTTTCACATCCCGTCGACCCTGACTCGACCAATATCAACATCGAGTCCGACGATGGCACCAAGGTCGAGAACCGAAAGATCCGGCACTACACTGTGAATTTCGGACCCCAGCATCCAGCTGCTCACGGTGTGCTTCGGTTGATTCTCGAGCTCAATGGAGAAGAGATCGTCCGAGCAGATCCTCATGTCGGCCTTTTACATCGCGGTACGGAAAAGTTGATCGAATACAAGACGTACATGCAAGCGCTGCCGTACTTTGACCGATTCGACTACGTCTCTATGATGACCAACGAGCAGTGCTTTTCCTTGGCGGTCGAGAAGCTGTTGAACATTGAAATCCCGGAAAGAGCAAAATGGATCAGGACACTATTTGGCGAGATTACACGAATTCTCAACCACTTGATGTCTGTGCTGTCACACGCTATGGATGTTGGTGCGTTGACACCCTTCTTGTGGGGCTTCGAAGAGCGTGAGAAGCTCATGGTACGTAATATAGCACTGGGTCTATCGTTGCGAATCTAACAGGATGCAGGAATTCTATGAGCGTGTCTCCGGTGCTCGACTCCACGCCGCGTACGTCCGCCCAGGTGGCGTTTCCCAGGATCTTCCGTTGGGTCTTCTCGATGATATTTATCAATGGGCTACACAATTTGCAGACCGCATTGACGAGACCGAGGAACTTCTCACAGACAATCGTATTTGGATAGGCAGGACAAAGAACGTTGGCACCGTCCCGGCGGCTGATGCCCTGAACTACAGCTTCTCTGGTGTTATGTTGCGAGGATCCGGTGTACCGTGGGATATCCGCAAGTCTCAGCCGTACGATGCCTACGATCAGGTGGAGTTCGATGTCCCGGTTGGTGTCAACGGTGACTGCTACGATCGATACCTGTGCCGTATGGAAGAGTTCCGTCAGAGTTTGAGGATTATTCACCAGTGCTTGAACAAGATGCCTGAAGGCCCTGTCAAGGTCGAGGACTACAAGATTGCACCCCCACCCCGTGCTGCCATGAAGGAGAACATGGAGGCTCTCATTCACCACTTCTTGCTCTTCACCAAGGGCTACACCGTCCCACCAGGCGAGACTTACTCGGCCATTGAGGCACCCAAGGGTGAGATGGGTGTGTTCGTCGTCAGCGATGGCAGCGAGCGCCCATACAGGTGTAAGGTCAGGGCACCTGGCTTTGCCCACTTGGGCTGCTTCGATCAGGTGTCGAGGGGCCACTTGCTCGCCGACGCCGTCGCCATTATTGGTACCATGGACTTGGTGTTTGGCGAAGTTGATCGATGATCGCATATGAGTGCCCGGGTTGGCGATTCTAACTTTTCTTTGTCTTGTATATAACGCCTCAAAGGCGACTTGAGACAATTTATGCATCAAAGACTAGCCTCCTCTTTGATAGCCCTGGAGAATACCACGTACGTCGTCGCCCGTATGACTCTTCCTTGAATAGGACCTTCGATGTAGAAATTTGGACGCCACTCAGGTTCTATCGGAGCTGAAGTCAGAGCTTGAAGGAAATCATACATGGATTGTTCATCTAAGCTCGGTTCTGTGCAAGCGTTGTATATTTTGTCATGGCGGATGATCTACGGCGCCAGAGCCTTCAACTGCTCCGGAGTGACGTTCTTTCCCAGAAGCCAACCAATGCCGGTAGCGAAATCGATCTGCCACTTCTTCGATGCCGATAATCCAGGCAGCAAGCTATTGAAGCCGTGCGGTAAGCCAGGGTAAACGTCCGTCCTCGTCTCGACGCCCACCCCCTTCAACACGTCCTCATAGACAAAACTATCATCTCTCAACGGATCCCCCCCACAAATCTGAAAAAACACCCGCCCCGGCATTCCCTGATGCGCCTTTGGAGAGTTGAAAGGACTGTACATGGGCGACTTGAAGTCAGGCTTCCAGTATCCATTGACATGCCCCAGATGCTTGCTGTTCAGAATCGCCGCCTCCGCACAGTGCGGATCCGAGCGAGAGAGATAGTATTCCCGGTACTTCTCCGGCAAGATTTCGGGGACTAGCACAACGGTGACGTTCTGCCACATGCCGGTGATTCTGGGCGTGAAGCCTTCGTCGGCCAAGTGCTGCGTTGTGACGGCAGACAGTTGGCCGCCGGCGGAGCTCCCACCAATGACGAAGCCTTTGGCTGGGTCGGCATGTAGCGAGCTAGCGTTGGTAGCGAGCCATTTCACACTGTCAATGACGTCGTATTGCTGGGTCGGGAAAGGGTTTTCCGGGGCGAGGCGGTACTGGAGCGTGACGACTACGGCGCCGTATAGTCGGACGAGGGCGCGGGCGAGGGGAACTTGGGTGACGTTGTGGCCCATCAGAAAACCTGCAAGCGATACAGATCAGCACTTGAACTCGAATAGAACCTCCCAGCCATTGACTTACCTCCACCGTGGATCAGCAGGATCAGGGGACTGCCTTCGGCCGGCGAATTCTTGGGCCGGACGATTCGATGCTTGAGCTCGTGACCATCTCGCGTTGTGACGACCTGAATTGGCTCTTCGAGATCGTCGGGAGTGGGCTGAAGGGAAGCTTCGACTCGTTGCGCGCCTTGAAGGCTCATGGCTCGAAGGAGTTCGACATTGCTCCACGGCACTTCTGGAAAAGGGTTGGCTGCGAGGAACGTCGTGAGCTCGGGATCAGGTTCTGAGAGCTTGTTGAGCGCTTCTCTTGTCAACATGATGATGATGATGATGATGATGATGATGATGATGTTGTTGTTGTTTTTGTAGAAAAGATCGAGCTGAGGTTCGGGAGTATCTGAGCGATTTGAGAGACCAGATCCAAAGCTTGAAGCTCAAGTTTACATGTACGAAATCAAGAAAATAGGACGTGCGATCTAGATCAACATAGTAGACATGGGTGAAGAGGGTGGGTGTCGGGCATGTAAGTACTCAACCACCGGAGGATTTGCATGACTCTGGGCCCCACCTCCGCAAGTCCGGGTGCGGCGACCTGCTGGCCTTTACAAAGTTGGGCAAAGCAGAGATGATGAGCTCCTTCCACGCGACTCTGCGGCCGTAGAAGAAGAAGCCCCTCTGCTTACCCACCAAAAGGCTTGACGTCTGACGCAGGAACACCAACTGGGATAAGAGCCGCAACTCACAAACTCGGGTGGCCGCATTGTTAACCTCCTGCGCTCCACATCGATTGTGGCTGTCCAGCCAAGTGAGTGAGTTTGAAATGGATTTGGCGACATTCAGTGTCCAGATTGAGCCTCGGCATTGTCAACGACTCTTTTCAGCCTGGTCGCGGCGAACAAGGAGCCGCAGTCAATTCCCGGCCCGAAGCCACGAGCTAACCTCCACCAGACCATAGACCAAACACCCCGTTTATAGTTTGCCGTTTCACAGCCCAAAACGATAGTCGGCATCTGATTGAATCCACCAGTCAACTCAATTCAACCATCGTGCCCATACTCTACGCGCTATATTGCAAGGCGTACAGCTAGCCCCCACCAAACCCCCACCATCCGAGACACCACCATGGGCAAACCCAGACTGATAATCCTCATTCGACATGCCCAATCCGAAGGCAACAAGAATCGCGAAATTCACCAGACAGTTCCAGATCACCGCGTGAAACTCACAACAGAGGGATGGCGGCAGGCCAAGGAAGCCGGCCGCAAGCTGCGGTCCCTGCTCCGGCCAGACGATACCCTACACTTCTTTACATCACCTTACAGACGGACGCGTGAGACCACCGAAGGAATTCTGTCTACCCTGACGTCGTCCGAGCCATCCCCGTCACCGTTCCCGAGACATACAATCAAGGTCTACGAAGAGCCACGTCTCCGCGAACAGGATTTTGGAAACTTTCAACCTAGCTCGGAGGAGATGTCGCGGATGTGGCATGAGCGAGCGGCATACGGACATTTCTTCTACCGGATCCCGAATGGCGAGAGTGCTGCGGATGCTTATGATCGGGTCTCGGGCTTCAATGAGTCGCTCTGGCGGAGCTTCAATGAGGACGACTTTGCGAGCGTTTGTGTTCTTGTCACACATGGCCTCATGACGCGGGTATTTCTCATGAAATGGTACCACTGGAGCGTGGAATACTTTGAAGACCTGAGAAATATCAATCACTGTGAGTTTATCGTCATGCGGAAGAGTCTAGACAGTGGCAAGTTCGTGCTGCAGAACAAGATGAGGACGTGGACCGAGCTCAAAAGGGAAAGACAGGCTGCCGAGGCAACAAATGCGGACAAGAAGTCGGATGCGGCGGGTACGATGAGTACCATTCCGATGAGAAAGCGCTGGGGCGATGCGAGGAGTGACGAGGACGAGCTGGAGGAAAAAAAGCTGCCACAGAGACAGAACACGGTGGATCTGTTTCGGGAAGATGACCTGCCGGAGGCGTTGCAGCCGCCGAGTGGCGAGATGTCCGATGATCCCCGTGTGTGGGATGGACCGAAGATCAGCTCCAACGATCCTGAACGGATAGGAAGAGCCAAGTCACTGAAGCAACGCAAAGCGGACCGCGTGGAGGCCCTTAAGTCTGGCCGAGACGGTGGCGGATCCGAGTCCGGTGCTTCGGAAGATGACGGCGAGCGTGAAGACAGTCCGCCGGCAAAGCAGCCTCGGAGCCTAGCGCTAGCCTTGCAAGGCAGGCTGAGAGGAGGCGCTGGTGGGCCGTCCAAGAAGGCGAGCTTACAGGAGTTGAGGGAGGAGAGTATGGATCGAACAGCAATGGCCGATGCATTGGGTGATCAGAGCGAGAACGAAGACGAAAATCGATTGGTCCAAGAGGCGAAGCTCCAGGAGGAGGAGTTCAATAAAATCAAAGAGGATGAAATGAGCTTTCACAAGGCAGTCAGATGAAGCATTACCTGCGCATGAAGGTCCTAAGAGTCGAGTTTCCTTGGTGAAGTCCTTGGAAGTGCTGGACCTGGAGATACAGCGCCATCGTGAGCACCTGTCATTGGCAAACGTTATTCGCAGAGCGGTATGTTCTGGAGACTAGACTCAGATGATCTTAAAGGCATGACATACACTTATCGCTGGGCACACAACTCCAGAGCTGCATTCGAGCGCCACATCTGTGCAACGATCAGCGTTCCACTGTCATGTCCGTCGTGACCATGATGCCTCCCTATCCAAACTCGCTCCTCCTACCGTCCCCGTCAATTGATTCGAGGCTCGCGTTGCGACTCGGAAAGCTTCCGTTCTTGGTTCCAGCATCGCGGTCATCATCTCCCGCCTGCCTTCCCGCCGAACTAATATGCGTAACGACGGTGCTTGCGTTTGGCCTGCCAGTAGCACTAGCGCGTCTAAACCTGCTCATCCTATTCGCGGATCTGGTCGTCGACGAGCCTGTCAGTTCAACGTCGTCCGAGTTCGTCAGCGGCGTATCATCATCGCCAAAGATGTTCTTTCTGCTGCGAGCCACGAGCGGAGATGGATTCTTATTGCGGCTCCTGCTTTCCGTAGTTGTGCGCGTGATTAGACCCATCTTCTGCAGCGTTTTCGTCAAGAGCGGACGCATCGCCGGCAGACATGCGGAGATTAGGTACATTCCGGGCTCGATGATGGTCCACAGGACGAGTTGCCCGGATTTATGTGACGTCGTTCAACAACTCGACTCGAAAGTAAGTCACGAACCGTAAGATGCTGGCCACGAACCCCAGAGATCCCGTCATGAAGACGACCCCCAAGGCAAGTTTCTGATGCATGCCGATTTTGAGCGTCATGATGGTTGGGATGGGGAGGATGATCATCACGACATCCGTGACCAGGTTGCTGACGCTTAGGTACTCGTAGAACTCTTGTTGGTCGAAGCAGTGGCCGCCGGGGATCGTCTTGTCCCATTGATATTCAAAGGGGATACACTGCAGGACACACGCCACGCTCTGCGCGAACCAAGCCGCGAGCGTAATTCCCACGAGCATCCAGCAAATGATTCGATCGCGTCTGTTGGCGATGACGCGCAGATAAATCGACAGGAGCGCCAGTTTCGTGAGACAGATACAAAGGAGGTAGAAAAACTCCACGACAAACGCAAGCTTCAGCCATGTGGTTATAGTCCCTGGGTCATGTATCTCCCAGTACGCAGCGTGCCTACCGATTCCACCGGCGTGTATCAAAGCCATGTCGCACGCCTGCGAGGCCATAACAGAGATGAGAGCCGGGAATACGAGCCAGTCATCCCAGCCCCAGGATGCCCGGTTGAGCCGCCGAGCCCAGAATCGAAGGGCCACGAGCAGTGGACAGAGGATCATGAAGGCTATGCATGCTTCGGTTGGGTAGCTCCCGGACCATTCGTTGAGGAACTGAGCCGAGTACGAAGGTGCTGCTGACGCTGGTGTGGTATAGGTAATGGTCGACGATGCGGAGAAGGAAGTAGATGATGTCGCTGAAGCCATTGTGCTCTAGATTTAATCAGTCGATTCGTCAGTCAACACCAGGCACAAGAACACAAGATAGGAGTTGAAGGAACAAGAAGGATCATCTGGACTGCTTATAGAAACCGTGGCTTTCTGGATCATTTAGGGGGAGAGGATCCTGAGGTGCATGGCTCAAAAGCCAAGTCATTCCTCGCGGGTCCATTACTGTTGCCCATCAAGTCCGTGTGCGATGAGTAGCTATAATGGAGGTGGCTCCTGCCTCGAGTGTCAACGCTGTATTAGCAAAGCATAAACCTCCCGAAGTCGGGGATCCCAAGCTTCGAGACCAGGTCTGCAAGCTTGTACAGTCAGAACTGCTCACGGCAGTAGACGACGGTACTGTCAGTGCCGAAAAACCGTGCGCGACGTTGAAGCATGGACATTCAACGTCAAAGCGCAGCATGACCAGAGCGAGGCGCGTGCAGGCAGCAGTCAAGAGTGCTGCAAGAGTGTAGATCGAGACACTTTGCAGCTGTTACGTGCACTGCAAAGTGTAATGTCGGAAAGTGTAACACCCGCGAATTACACGTTGTCTGATATTCAAAGACATTGAGTCCCCAGCACGACCCTACCCTGGTCGCTGTGGAAGACACTTTCAAGGCGCACGGTACGATAATTCGAAGCGCTGAGTATATCAAACAAGAAACGTCAGTGCGAACATGGAAATCTTGTCGGAGTCTGATACACTCAAGGCATGGTGGTCCGGAAGTTTCCCGGTTGATAATTTGAGTGAAGGTGTAGCGACCTTGCAATCAATTGTGTTGCATAGATCAAGACAATCGAATAGGAACCAGAGAATTCTTGAATGCAAAGCACGACCGGAGGCTTATCTGTTGCAGCTGAGTGATTGACACAAATCCAGGATGGCGGTTTGAACCCGCCGGCGGAGCCGGCGGTGGAGCTGTTGTGGCGTGGTCCTTCAGACACGACTACATGGTAGCACTGTACCCCCAAGTGACAACCTGTTGGTACGCAGCGGTGAAGACAAAATCTGAGAAGCTGTAAAGAGGCACTTCCCAGTACATGGACATGTTCCAGGCCCGGCCTACTACCCGCGAGTTTTCGTAAGTGAGAGATCGATCAAAGAAAATCCGCAAGCGCGGCAACATGGCAACGAAAAGGTAGTGAAGCGTCATGAGCAAGGAATATCGAATTTCTCTAGTGCGAGCGTCTTAGAATATCCAAATACTCAAGAGTTTCGTAGGGAACACCTGGACACTGATTTCCGAACATGCGTTCTGACGAGCCCCAAATAACCGTGCTCGGCCTGACTTGGCTGTCTGCCGTGAGCTTTCGAGACGATGCTTTTTGTGTTCGTTGATGAGTCATAGTCATAATCAGTCGTCGTCACCCTCAAATTCCCCTATTTCTCTCAGCTGTTGCATGTGCTCTTCCTGTAGGAAACTTCTTGGCGCAACAAAGCTGAAACCACGAAACGGGTTGGTAGACTGTTCCAGGTTGCTGTCGTCCATTTCGAGTCCACTGTTAAGGCTTGGGCTCAAGTGCAAGTCGGTGAACTCGGCCGCAAAGTTCTCCGCAAGCTCAGGGTCGGTGATTAAGGGCTGGATTGGAGGCTCGAGCTCCCGCTTCTCGAGCTTCTTCCAATCAATCTTACGAAAAAACCGATGCTGCTTGATCTTCGCAAGGTCTTTTTTACCTTCGAATCCGAGGCGCTTATGAGGCTCCTTACGCAGAAACTTGGTCAGAAGATCCTTTGCGTCAGGGCTGAGGAAGTATGCGAACGTCGGCTTTGCTTTGCAAATCTTCTCCTGAGTCTTACGATGGTTGGGTGCAGCGAATGGTGGGCTACCCGCGAGCAAGTCATAGCCAAGGGCGCCCAGGGACCACCAATCAACTGCAGCCCCATAGAAATGGCCCATGACTACTTCCGGGGCCATGTAATCAATCGTGCCTAGGATACTGCTGCAGCGCACGTTGTCAGTTCCATCCACGGCAACCTTGCCGAGTCCAAAATCGGTCAGAAGAAGATGACCGTCGGCGTCCAACAAGCAATTTTCGGGCTTGAGGTCACGGTACACAACGCCGACGGTATGGTGGAGATGCTCCAAAGCCAGCACCAATTCGGCCATATAGAACGCAGCCGTGGGCTCCGGAAACATCTTTTCGGCGGCCAAATGAGTGAAGAGCTCTCCGCCCTGAGCGTACTCAAGAATGAGGTACAGCCTTTCCTGATCTTGAAAGGCATAGAAGAGCTTGACGACAAAGGGGTGTCTGTTGATCGATTCTAGAATTGCTCGCTCCGTCTTCGTCTGCTCGACCATGGATTTGTGCACGGTCAGGCTCGCTTTTCGGAACATTTTCTGTGCATACAAACGTCCCGACGACCGTTGCTTGACAAGGTGAACTGTGCCGAAAGTGCCTTTTCCTAGGCAGGTGAGTGGCTCAAAGTCGGCGGCAGTCATCTTCCGGTGGACCTTGTCAAGGAATGGTGTCACTGGAATGGCCCCTTCTCCATCCTCATGCTCAAGTACCTTGGCTTCGGCGCTGACGAAGTCATGCTCGATCTCAATATCATAGCTGGTCATTTCGGTGGGGTCACTGTCGTATCCCACGTCCGACATGCCATCCGTAATAGTGCTCGGAGATTCCGATCCAAACTTACTTCCCGAGCGCATCATGGAGGTCTGACTGGGTGTCCGTTCCAGGTCCAGCGCCTCCAGCTGCTGTCGTAAAGCACTGATGCCGCCCGCGCGGGATGCTGGTCGGAGCATGGGGCTGTTGCTGCCGCTGGTGAGATTCGAACTGGCCTGAGGTGCGAACAGACGTTGGCGGGGCGTCGCTTCCCATTCCCCCTCGGTCATGCCCACATTCGGTGAAACAATCCCGTGTCGCTTCCCGTGTACCAGATCGTCCATTTTCATCGCTTTCTTCGGCTTGCGACGCGCCTTGCGAGGCGTGCTGCAACCTCGTGGCTGGAATTCTGGCAGAAATATATCACCCACCTCTTTGAACGGCGGTCTGTTCCGGCTTCGAGACCTTGATGGCGGCAGATCGGGCGATCTCTGAGCGGATGTTGGCGAAGTCGGACTGGGAGGCTCGACCCTCGTTCCCACACGAACCCGAGCCGGATCGCTGCTGCGGCCCTGAGGCTTGTCGAGGTCCATATCCTCGTCGTCGGACCAGTGACCAGTAAACAACATGTCCGCTGATAGCTCCATGGCTTCATAGGGCTGCTGTACAGAAGTCACTGCCAAGTAAGATTTGGCCAAGTCCAAAATTTTTCTCGGGAGAAACGAGCTATTGTTTGGATTAAGTCAACTTCACCTCGAAGTTTGCTTGTCTTGATTGCGGCGCAAGTCAACGGTACATGTGCCGCGAAGTCGCCCGCTCAAGGCGGGCTCAGCACACCTAGCCAAAGGATGCCCTTGAAATTGGCGAACAAGGAGATGTCGAGCAAGGCAGAGCGTGGGAAGACGCCAGCGAAGAGGCCGGAGCAAAGAGCAGATTGAGAAGCGCAGGTCTTGTTTTCGTCCATCGGGCAAGATGTAAGTATTTCGTAAGTGTATGGCAGTGCGAACGGTGCAGTGAAGCGTCGAAGGGAGAGGGAGGGAGTGTGTTCAGTGACGGTGCAGGTGAAGAGTGAGACCAAGAGAAACGCGGATTGGCTGGCGGCGGCACGATGATTGCTCGCGCCAAGCGGCGGCGCAACCTGTCAACTGCCCGCCGCTTCTGGTCGGCCTTCCAGACTTTTGATGTTTGCGGCCGCCAACCACTTAAGCCACGTGAAAGGTCTAATGAATTGACGAACAAGCGCATGCTTCGCGACTTATCCTGCGTCAAGTTTCGGAGCCGAGGATGATCATTGAAATGCCGCAGTAACCTCATTCATTTTATTCTGTCCTATCAAGACACCACGCCGTCCTTTCTGAGCGTTGCAATTTCACCCGTACTCAGGCCGGCATACATCTCCAGTATCTCATCCGTATGCTGGCCCAGTGTCGGCGGCGGAGTCCTGATACCCGGTTCGATATCCGAGAACTTCAGTGGAGTGTTTACAAGCTTCATGGGACCGCACTCCGGATGGTCGACCTCCTTCACCATGTTCCTGGCCTGGACGTGCTCGTTTTCTAATGTGTCTTTCACGTCATTGATCGGACCATATGGCAAACCACTGTGCTTCAGCTGATCGACCCACTCCTGCGTAGTCTTTTTGCTGTACGCGTCGTCGATCAGCTCTTCTAGTACCTCTCGGTGCTGGACTCTCAGGGCGTTCGACGTGAAACGTGGGTCGTCTTTCCACTCTGGGTGACCTGCTTGGTCGCATATGATACCAAACAACCTATCGTTGCCACCGCCCAATAAGAGCTTACCATCCTTGGTCTTGAATGCCTTATAAGGCACGATTGAAGCTTAGAAACCTGGTCAGCCCACGCTCCGGATCGGGTTCGGATGAAGTCTTACCGTGTGCTGTCCCCCATCTACCACTGTCTCGCTTGCCAGAAATGAGGACGCTGCTGGCCAGATTCGATAGCGTTGCGACCTGGCAGTCCGATAAAGCTGCATCGATCATCTGTCCCTTTCCGGTCTTCATTCTTCCAATCAAGGCCGCCTGAATGGCGTTGCAGGTGTACAGGCCCGTGGTTAGATCTGTCACTGCCACGCCAACCTTGACCGGCGTTCCATCCCTTTCGCCGGTAATGTGCATGAGACCCATTTCAGCCTCTACCATGACATCGTAGCCTGCACGATGCGAGTAAGGTCCGGTCTGGCCGTACCCAGTGACTGAGGCATAGATTATGGACGGGTTGATCTTCGAAACCGATTCGTAGTCCAACTTGTACCTGCACGCAAGCGTCAGTAGCATCAGGGCCAGAAGAAAATTTCTCATACTTCTTCAATGCTCCAGGAATGTAGTTCTCAACCAAGACATCGCATTCCTTGATCATGTTATGCAGAATCTCAACTCCAGCAGGCGTCTGAAACGACAAGCCTATCGACTTCTTGTTTCGATTCACCTGACAAACTCATCAATACCTTTTGCTTGACCGTGTCAGGTTGCACTCACGGCCAGGAAGTAAGCAGCCTCTCCGGGTCCATCCTTTCCACTGTCCGACGTATACGTAGCCCAAGGTGGACCCCACGCTCTCGTATCATCGCCTCTCGTCGGGTGCTCAACTTTGATGACCTCGGCTCTGCGCACATAACCTGTCAGCACTTTAGACCTGCATTAATTACGTAGGCAGATGCGTCGCAGCATACTGCTGAGGCACGTAATCCTACCCCAAATCTCCAAGTATCTGAGTGCAGTATGGCTGTCTGCTTGTCAGCCGACGCACGGTACGGATGATCCCCTCCAGTAGCGAACTCATAATCCAAGGCGTGAATCTCACATACACCAGCCAACACTCTAGTCATGTCCAGAACTCGGATTCCATGCAATGGCAGCTTCGAGGTATCAGGCGCTGCTGCGGTGGCCAGACAACGGCCCAGCACTCGGCTGCTGCGTGATGCAACTTTCGGCCATTGAGCGTGATTGAGATGCGACCTGGCTGCAAATAAAGTCCGACTGGGTCCAGACATTTTTTGAAGAGATAGACGTAATACTATGGCTTTGAGACGTGCGGTTCCATTTCTTATATGTTTGTTGAATGTGGAGCTCCAGGTGCAAGCTCCCCACAAGCCGAGGCACTGTGGTTCCATACACTGTGCCAAGGCGTGAACTGGACGACCAGGAATCCAACCGCCCCAACCAAGTATCCTGCCAGATACCCAGTCAAGTACCTGACTAAGGACCCTGCGAGATGCCCGGGCAGTTAAGCGCCCAGCTGACTTAACACCCAGTCAAGTACGCAGCTCGGTACTTGACTAAATACCTAGCTAATTGTCTAGCCCAATGCGATACTAAGTATCATACGAAGTACCCAAGCAAACTGACACATCAGTAGCGACACCGTCACTATAGCTGAGAAGCCTGCACGAGGTTGACACAGCCTGCTCTACATCATTCTCTTGTCCACGGTTAATGTGCCGAATTGCGTGTTGGCCGTTGTCTTTCCAACGATACAAATGTTTCGCAGAACAGACTATATTGCAACATTGTCTGCCCTGATCGAAATATCACCTGAACGATTTCTATCTCGCACCACTGGTAGTTGCTGGTTTTTCCAGTATCTGTCTCTGTTATTCGAGAACTGCTCCGATCGAAATTGATCGATCACCTCTAATCCCAGGATCTTGGTGGCCGAGCCAGCATGTCAGCACTGGACAAGACAACATGTCAGGTACTGACGGCATATCAGGTCCTGACGACACGTCAGATACCAAATGCATATTGGATCCCCGATGAATGTGGACTGATGGCCAGAATGTACCTCAACTCCCATCCTGAACCAGTCACGGCCGGTCAGAATGCCAAACTCCACAACAACCTCTGAAGGTGGATCGTGGACACCGCTTATAGCTGTCTTCCGTATCGGTAAGATAGTTCGTTACCGCTTGATGGTGATGAGCTCTGCCAACAAGTGGGCTAAGCATCTCCGACTCGATGGCTTCGGAGCATCTGTGCGCAGCTGAGGTCATGGCCTCTCTTCTGGGATCATAAACAGGACGAAGGGTTTCTATACCCTAAGGGTAACGAACACCCAAGTCTTTACGTCCTGAATGCTGGAATCAGCACAAGCGAGCTGGATTCCCGGCTCGCTCTTCTGTTCAAGGATCGTGATGGGTCCGGCATTGGGGGTCCAATTCCAAAGGACGTCAGCGCTTTTGCACTATACTCCACCCTGCCGGGCTTTGAACCACTTGACTGAAGGGCGGAAGGTATCGACTGACGTTGGTGGGTGAATAGAGAGGATCGACGGCAAGTCTGCGGGATATGTCATTATCTGGGGCAGTCGTTCGAGCGGCCAAAACATACCAGTCAGGCATCCGCATCAAAGGCTTGGGCGAAACATCTGGAGATAAAAAGTCCCGGGCGTGGCAGATCTATTCACGGGCGAGAGTGATCGAAGAACGGATTGGTGGTTTTTTTTGGTTTTTTTTTTTTTGGGGGGGGGGGGGGGGGG
>UYJD01000016.1:472691-540699 GCA_900618795.1 Cyanodermella asteris
GGGTTGGCTATATGCTCCCTTTTCTCGCGCCTGGCCATTCGTTGGTATTGAAGCGAAATTCCAAGAGCGAGTTCCCAGCAAGCCAAGGCACTTCGACTCCCAGGCACTTCATCGCTGACCACTATCGGTGGGTTTGACCTGCCACAGTCAGTGGAGAAGAACTGGGGCAGAGCACGGAACGAGCAATGTCTGCCTGCGAATCACGTCAACGTGTACTTGGACCATCAAGACTATACCATCACATAGATCTGAACCATGATTTAGGCACGCTGTCTTGCGAAGTGATGAATTGCCATAAGCAATGAGGCCGTTCCATTTGATTACAGCTGCTCTGAAACAAGGCTGATGTTGGAAAGTAAGCGAGTACAGGATTATCAATGAGAGTTATGAGGCTCAATGGGAGGAAAGCACGGATCGCGACCAGATCTGCTACCACTCAATTAGCAGACCAAAGCCCGTTGAACATGGCGGGATTTGGAACAGGCCAAGACCCAGGGAACAAGCGAATGTAAACTGCGATCCATTTTTCCGCCGGCGAAAGAAGATCGGAGTCGTCTTTATCGAGTTGACACGCCTCCTCCTGTTTGCGCGTCATGCATTCCGGTCTCTTGTGACGTTCCGACGCCGAGACACAGGCCCCACTGTAAACGTGCCGTCTCATAGCATCCTCCCAATCCACTTCGTCGCAAGCCCACTCGGTATTGCAGTATCTACAACCATCTCGAACAGAGTGAGAGTCCCAGATGTGAGTCCTGAAGCATAGCATTAGCTAGAACTTCAGATCGCTCGGAGGTCCACTCACGTTAGCTCCCTCCATTCAAAGCCATTCGGGGCGGTACATGGCGTTCGCACGTTTGCGTATCTTCGAGGATCATGCGTCGCAAAGGGGCAAAAAAGTCTTGTTCTGGAGCTTTCCCGCTGATTGCCGTCAACATATGTGGCGTCGTCGTTGGCAGCTGCGTTCAGGAAATCGCATGATTGCCCCTCCGCAATGCGTGGTGAGCTGCAGCCCAGTGAGGGAGTCTGATCTGTTGTCGACCACTCCCATTCGTCTCGATTCGAGAATGTTGGGGACGGGATTGTCGAGTGCGGCGAAGAAGCTCGTGTGCATGTTCCCTGGTAATGGGATTTCCGCTCGCCTTGTAAAAGAGACCAGTCTGAATATGGATACTTCGGCATCGGCAGAAAGCATCTGCTTTGAAGCGAGCAGAAGATCGCCTTGCTGTTGGGTCTCTCTCCCGAACAGTGGGAAACAATATCCAGATAGTGTGCTAGATACTAATCTAGGAGCAGGAAGCAAGATATCGGCGCTGGATGGCGCGTGAACTGGAATGAGGTGCTGATGAGTGACTACTTATACACGAACAAGCTCTGCGATCGATGTTATAAAGATTTACTAGGACTTTCATGACAGGCCAATGAAACTCAAGGCACATGTGGACAAGCTAACGTAACGCTAACGTAAATCCCAGCACGTGTGGAGGGCTAGGCTCAATGCGACTTAGTCAGGCGTCTGCTGCACGCGATGTCAGACCTAGCAAGTAAGGAGGACTTTCCTCGCAGCTGCGAAGTTTGGCAACTTGGGCTGTGGCAAACTTTCACCTGCTTCGCAGCTGCGGAGACCGTATATTACCGGACACGACGGACAAGGGATCACGACTTCCGCACCTGCGCATCGGAGAGAAGCATTAGCTCAGCGTCGTGACTGGAGGCTACGCCCGAATCGTCTCCACCAAAGAGCGACGGGTCCTGCACGCCGATATAACCCAATTCTCAATACGTTGCTATGGCGAGAGTCAGCTATGTTGCCCAGAGGCAACAAATAGTCGATCTGTCTACTCGAAGTAGCCGACGTAGGCTGGAGGAGTAAATTCACGGGAGATCAAATCGGCAGTAATCCAGGCATGAGGTGAACAGTACTCGGCGCTTCGACACAGCTCTCAATGGAGCTTATTGCCGCTTTCTATACAAGATGCGATCACATCCGCCACCAAGTAGCAAAGCTAGTTCGTGCTGCGATGGTTTTCAACCGTTCATCAGAATGGGAAACGTGTAAAACTATCATCTCCGTCCAGTTGAGACATTGATTGAGGAACAAAGTTCTGGCGCCGCGGTGCTATAAGAGCTAGATAGCTTACCCGTCTAGCTGCGCTATATGCTCATGTCCATCTTCGTATTCCATGAAGTCTGCATCCATTCGAGTAGCTATTGTGTCCACATCAGCGATCTGAGCATCGATATGACCAGAGCCAAGCTGGTCACCTCGATTCCAAAAAGCCGAAGCAGACTCGCTAGGGCCAGCAAATGGTGTGTGCGAGACCATCGAACCATTGACTTGAGACCAGCTGCTAGGCGGTACCGATGTCGTATCGGGTGTTACACAGGCATTGCCTTCAATTCCCCATTCCACCAACAAGCTCTGTGATATATCGGAGTCGACAGTTCCGAGACTTCCATTTCTTGCGACTTGCTGAAAGGATGCGGGGTACTCAGCTATTCCATCTAGGATACCGTGAGATTCTGGCGACTCGTCAGATATCAGAACCTGGGTTGTGAAATGATCTTGTCCGCCATATGAGACTTGCTGCTGTGTCGGGGAATAAGTAGAGCCCGTCCCACGAACATCCATGTCATGAATGAATGAACGAGATTCAGCTGTGTTCCGATCCGAAGCGCCGACGATGGGGTGCTGTTGTGGAGCATCAGCTAAATAATTGTTGGCCATCGTTCTGACGTCGATTGTGGAGTCGTTGCTTGGACTCATCAAAAACAAGTTGCCTTCCTCTGGATGAACAGGCATGCTTTCACTGGGCAGGAGAACGTGTGTCTGTAAATCATAAGGGTAGCAGCGAGGCCGCTCATCGTCATTTTGCAAGACGTAGGCCGCTCCTTGCATACCTTGGTATGCGACCATGTGTGATGATGCCATCGCACCAGAAGAGGACTGTAAGTCTTGCATTGAGATCTCAAGATCAGCTGTTTCTTGCTGCCTTCGAGGGCGCCGAGGCTGCTGTATTGAAGGTGCTTCGTCCATCGATTGGCTGAAAACTCCAGCTAGGCTGGTCAATGGTGTTGATTCTAGAGATGAATTGAATTCCAGCGGTTGCAGACGGCGAGGAAGGCTGCCATGCTCGCTTTGATGGTGTGAGAGCGACCGTTGCATCTGCGGCGCCCCGGACAGCTCGTCGGAGGTGCGTGCGAAAACGTCGAACGTGCGCTGAATCATCGGGTTTCTTACGGGAGCTTCAAGCCAATGCTGTGGGGTGAAATAATGATAGTACGGCGATGGAATGAACTGACAATCTGGAAACAAGCGCTGGTATATCAGAGCCCAGAACTCTTCCGCCGAACGACTGTTCCGTCGAAGCTGCTGCGACATTCGGGTTTCCTGTTCGACTGTCATAATCTCGGGCTGTGATTGAATTTGTGTCTGGCTTGCGAGGCAAGCGCCACGATAGTGTGACGCCATCCCCGCGAGTCGATCAGCATCAGAATCATGCCACGGACTGTTGCAGAATCTGCAGCTAGACTCGCCGTGTACTGAGTGGTACCGCCGGAGATGTTCAGTGAGGTGTTCGATATCAAGGCCAGGTCCATCAATACAGACGCGCCGTCTCGAACCGAGATTTTCGTATCGGCTCGGATCGTGAGCAGAAAATGGACATGCGAAGCGTACCGTCTCTCGTTCTTTCGGCCTTTGCGAAGCGATGTCGACGTGAGCCTGCGCTTGTCCTTCCCCTCCTTGGATTGAAGCGCTCTCGAGGCTTTTTGTTGTGCTAACCAACCTGGCAGGCCGGCCTCCATACGGATGTGTCCTCGTATCTGCTGGTGCCCGTTTATGACTTCTCGAAGCTCCACCAGCCGGCTTGACCTCATAGAGCAGAACGTCGAACAGCGGGTAACTCGTGAACTGCTGTTTCCCTTTGCGTATCTTTAAGCTTGGTCCCGAGTGTCGGCTCAGCATGCAGTCGTTGAATACGGCTTGAGTGATGGCTGAAACTATTTGTGCTACTATCAAGTGTCAGCGATGATTGGCACAGTACGGAAGCGTAGCAACTTGCTGCTTGAGCTGAGATCGATGTGCTCGTCCTTTGGTACAAATTGATCGTACAATATTCCACGCACAGAGAAAGCCAAGTAACACAGGGTAACGCAGGCTGCTTTTAGAAAAGCTCCGGCCAGTATGGCTGTGTTGGATGATATATTGTGAGTTGTGATCTCGAGTTGGGCTTCACAGACGTGCTGCAAGCGTGGATCGAGGTAGATTGTCGCTGATACTGGGTCCAAAGGGCTAGGATGAGCGGCGGAAACGATGCAGAGGCCCAGAAGAAGAAGTAACCGAGTTATTGCCGTCCATCTAGGGACAAGGGAGAAAACAAGCATCTTGAACAGCTCCTTCGGGACGGCCATAGCAGACTTGTTGGTGGCTAACATGCTAGCAGCAGGCAGCGTCAAGTTCGAACCAGACGTATGCTTGTCGAGGCAAGGCGTTACGGAGCAAGAGCATTGCCAAAAGCTTCCCAGCGCATATCATATATGGATACCTGTACACATTGCGAATGCAAAGCCGATGGGCAGTTACCGCAAACAACGCATAGGCAAAGCCATTCTCGCACCTGCGATCTGTGTAGTGCAGGGGATGTAATCAATTCTCCCCCCGAATTTCGACGTTTCAAAACATTAGTGCGGGCTTACCAGGCACGAAAGCAGGCGAATTGCATCAGCCGCCACTACACCTTTACCCGCATCTGTTAATGCCCGAACGCCTCTCCCGAGGTATGGATTCAGGTAAAGCCATAAGTCAGAAGGCACAGAGGTCGATAAGAGTGATTACCAGATCTTGATTCTCGAAGAACTAAGACCTCCTGTATAAGTTCATGGATCTGATATATCTAGTTGAGAGTCGTTGGAGTTCGAGAATGGCTGTAAGTGATCCGAACTCAGCTTCATTCGAGTTAGCCACGTCGATAATTGCTTCTGTCTTGGTTACCTGCAGCGCGCACAACACCAACCAAACTTCCACAATGGCACTCTGGCTACTGTTACTGCTGTCGGCATTTAATGGGTATGTGGGAAGGCCGTCGGAAACGTGAAGGCTAGCAGGGAGACGGGTGGCTGCGTGTTACCAAGGGATTTGCTTACTCTCCGCAGTGCTTTTGGGCTTAGTGGCTCACGCTTGCAGAACCGGAGAGAGTCTAACTTTCGAATCCCAACTCACTGTGCACCGCCCAGGAGCGGGAGATACACCAACAGCACTATCAGGTAGTTGCCAAACCAGGGTGCAGATGACTAGGATATACGATAGCTCGTGGTCAGTGTGGCGTCGGATATGACCGTTTTCGCCTTATCATGTAAGCACCCAATTCAGCCCACCCACGATCGTGCCCGGCACCCATGCGTTCGCAAAGACCAGAGACTTCGGAACCTGCGTGACGCTTCTCTCCGTATTTCCCACTTTGAGTCGCTAGCTTTGGCTATTAAGATGCTATGTACCCCCCATCTACGGGCAACCCAATTCCATGAATCCAATTCGCCTCCTCGGAAACCAGGAACGCCGCAGCCTGAGCAATGTCACTGGGCTCACCCCAGCCACCACGCACTTTCAGCAACGCATTCAGCTGTGGATCCTCAAAATGCTGATTGTTGAATGCCGTCTTCAAGACTAATCCACATCCAGGGTGTCAGCCTCTGTTCTTCCACACGCCTTTTCGCAAAAAAATTAATATAAGTAAAAATAAAAATGAATAAACTTGTTGCAGCAACTTACACCCTGGACACAGAGCATTCACGTTGATGCCCTGGCTCGCATACTCGTTCGCCAGCGACCGAGACAGGTTGAGCACAGCGCCCTTGGATGCGGAATAAGCACCTGTATCGACAAGAGGCCAAAGTCAGCAGGGTGCTCCTTCGCTGATCATAAACCCGGGATCAGTGTGCTGGATACCGGACTTACCTGCTCGTGAGCCTCCTCCGACAGGCGCGATGATGCCGAATATGGATGCAATGTTCAAGAGACGGCCGCGCTTGCCGGCACTATCGGGTTCTTGCGCTACCATTTGCGCGAGGGCGTGCTTGGAGCCAAGGTAGACGCCTTTCAAATTGATTGATCTGGAGGAGAACGCATGATAAGTACTAGAATGCACTTGGCTTGAGCGACGATTGTCAAAATTTATGGCCAGATCTTACAGTACCGTGTCGAATTCTTCGTCGTTGGTCTCGTGGAAGGGGACAATCGGGGAGTTCGCGATGATGCCGGCGTTGTTGACCATGCTAAACGTGCTGTTAGCACGGCTTCGGTGCGAATTATACCAAGCCATCAGCAGCCGGTGAAAGGAGGTGGAGGATGGTTATCTACATGTCGAGTCGGCCGCCCTGCCTGGCTGTCTCCTGAACAGCTGCTTTCATGCTTCCTGAGTTCGTGACATCGCACTTGACGAAGCTTGCCTTGCCGTCGCCGTACAACCGGTTTATCCTAGTCACAACCGGCTCGTTGTCATCTTTATGGCTGGCGTCGAATTTGGGTCCCTCTTGCAAATCTGCTATCACGACCAACTTGGTTCCGTGAGAGGCATAGTTGAGGGCGATTTCTCGGCCGAGGCCACTTGCTGCGCCGGTGATAAGGGCGACTTTGTCCTGTAGCCGTTTCGATGACATGATGGTTCAAGGAAATAATACTGTCGAAAGAAGAGATAAAAATAATGTCAACATATCGTACACTGGATGCCGAGCTCATGGTCGACCGTTGGAGTCTTGGTCCAGAACTATCCCGAGGCGCCCCGCAAAGCTGCCCCAGACCCCTCATCACGGATTCCTGCATTGCTATCTACATGATGCGTGATGCTTTGATGGGTACTAGAAGGACAAGGACACGGTCAAACCCCTTCAACAAACATCAGATGAAAATGTAGCAAACACAGTGAATGTTGACGAAGCAGGCCGACGGCGGCCTCTGAAGCGACCGCCGAACAAATTACTTATGAGACGACCAATTGTATGAGTCTCGCGGAGATCTGGAACAAGTGCATGAAACTCGAAACCCCGCGATCTGTCATTGAGGAAATGCGCAAGCCTTGTAGGCCGAGGTTCGAGTATGTCAAAGACGAAAGCAAAAGAATCGCGACTTTTGACTGCTTTCCAGGTTCTTCCTTGCGTTGATGGCATTATCCAGGCGTGGGGTAAGCTCGACCCCTCACTGGCTGGGCAAACAAAGTTCAAGCGATTCCTGTCCATAGAGCGCATGGTGATCTGGAAAACTCGCCTGACGCTCGTGAGGCAAGGTTTGAGATTGTGTAGTTCATGCGTAAGGAGCTCGAGCCATCGGCAGGGGGCCAGTTTTCCAGGTCCCGGCCACAGCCAAGGTGACTTTGTGAACAGAGATAAGCCTGCATGGTAATGCAATCGTCGGCTGGTTCGAGCACGAAGGTTGGAGTAGCTTGTCCTCGTGTGGTATAACTCAGCTACCATGCAGGTTGTGCGTTCGGCCTGAAGGACAAGCCAGCAATTGATGGTGGTGGTTATGACGCTGCTATATGCCGAATGCAACAGGGATGGCAGCCAACCTCAGCGGCCCGCAAACGGCCTGTTTTAGCACGCTTCTGGATGAGCCAGTTGCTACCACGAGGATGCTCGGATAGAATTCCGCAGGATCTCCACCGTCACCTTTTGGGCCAAGGATTATTGATCGTCTTTGCAGAAGTGTCAGGTCGGTGCCAGGTCGGTGCCAGCCCAGGTTACATGTACACTGCAGAACGGTGTAGATTCAAGCGTCAAACGGTCACCTTTTTGACTGTATGAGATGGGCGTCATCGTATGCGGCGGGCTCGGAAGTGTCAGACAAAAGGCGTAGAAGAGCGACAGAAGAGGAAGACGCCGAAACAACTTGCTTGTTGCAGGACCGGCCGGCGTTGTCGATCTGGGGACACTGGGGATAAAGGCGTCGTCAGCTGGGAGAGCAACAACCACTCACCAGTCGCAGGCCCCGGTCGCACACTGATGCTGCAGTCGTAATCGCCATCGACGACTGCAGCTGGCCCTGGTTGTTTGTGGCTCTGCGCTGGACACCTACGCGGCATCCGCGGGTGGTGAAGTTGGCCTGCCTCGTATAATCTATTAGTATCTCTTCTAGCCACAATTTATATTGTCTGACATTTTCCATGCCAGATCCACTTCTAGTTGCTTGATTTCCAGTGCCGCCAGCTTGGAGGAGACTCCACATTATTGGCCGGAGAGTGAAGTGAACAGCTGCCGCGAGCTGAGTTGGGCCTGTACTGTATCGGGTCAATCTAATAAGCAGACCTGATTAGTACCGCCGTGTCGCCAGCCTCGTGCGCCAAATCCGACAGGAGCAGGCGACGACTGTCTCTCTCTTCTCGGGCTGTCCACCTTTTCAGGTCGTCTTGAGGGCCATCTTGTGGACCATCAGGGACATCGCCGGCTGTTCAGGAGACTTGCTTGTCGGGTTGACTCTGGCGAACCACTGTCCAGCGACGCCGGGATCTAAATAAAAGCACAACAGCCTTCCACGAGATCGCAAGGTGGCATCGCAACCGTGGGCGAGCGTTTGGCTTTTTGCGCGGCGTCATCCGTCCTTGCCGCATTATTATTGTGGCCTCGCAACTTGCTGCGACTTGTGCGTGGAGCGAGCCTTATCTCCCCCGAAATACGCTTCAGCCTCCCTCACCACTCATCTTCATTGCCATCTTTCCCTAATTGCTCTTCGACCTTCACTTCTTCTGTTGCTCGCTTCTTCACGCCCATCACGACAGCCGCCAATCCGTCCACCACCTGGAATCGGTAGCGGCCGCCATCTCCGCTGATACTTTTCAGCTCGTCCCACGGCCGCGTCAGCGCTTCGCCGCACCAACACAGCCATGCCTGTCGGCTTCAGGAAATACGTCCTTTCCGCCCTCGCCATCCTCACCTGCATCTATCTATTTACGCGACATCACGACACCGCCGCCTTCTCGAGCGCCCTGTCGAGCGCAGAAGCCGCCGCGGCCGCCGCTGCCCGCATAGGCGTTGCAGGAGACAAGTCAGCCCCCCTTCATACCTCGACTTCCTCCGCCGATTCGAAATCAGAATTCGCGAAAACGCAGAACCAGAAGCCCCTAGCACCCGGCCCGAATCGTCCCCTCGCCGAGCGTCTCCAGTATCAGTACCCCTACAACCCCGAAGGAAAATTTCCGGCATACATCTGGCAGACATGGAAGGTCGATCCTTCGTCAGGGCAGTTTGCAGACAACTTGCGACCTCAGGAAGCGTCGTGGACGTCGCTGCATCCGGGTTTCGTGCATGAGGTGGTTACAGATGATGCGGCACATGACTTGATTCGCTACTTGTACAGCTCTGTGCCGGAGGTGCTCGAGGCGTACGAGGCCATGCCGATCGCCGTCTTGAAGGCCGACTTCTTCCGCTACCTGATCTTGCTTGCTCGAGGCGGAATCTACAGCGACATTGACACGGAAGCACTGAAGTCTGCTGGCGACTGGCTCCCCAAGGACATTTCGCCCTCGTCGGTTGGCCTGATTGTCGGAATCGAGGCGGATCCTGATCGTCCTGATTGGAAAGACTGGTATTCTAGACGAATCCAGTTCTGCCAGTGGACCATCCAGTCCAAGCCTGGTCATCCCGTGCTCAGGAAGATAGTTGCTTCGATCACCGAGGAGACGCTCAAGAGGAAGAAGAGCGGATTCGGTTCGGAGAAGCAGCTGCACAACGAGATTTTGGAATACACCGGGCCTGCTCGCTGGACAGACACCGTGTTTGAGTACATGAACGACAAGGAGTTTTTTAGAACTGAAGAGAGCAATCTGCCAGACGGTAACATCACTTGGCGCCAGTTCACCGGCATGAAGGCTCCCAAGAAGGTCGGAGATCTGGTCGTTCTTCCCATCACCAGCTTCAGCCCTGACGTTGGCACCATGGGAGCCGGCGACCGGGACGATCCCATGGCATTCGTGAAGCACGACTTCGAGGGTAAGTCACGAGTCTCAATATCTCCACATCTGAAGTGATAGAGATGCTAACACCTTTGAAAGGATCTTGGAAGAACTCCTGGGAGCACGTCAAGCCTGTCGTAGGCGAGTTACCATCTCTTGTCCGCGCGCGGTGAGCGTTCAGTCCCGCAATTTGCATGCACAGCGAGGAGTTTTGGAGTTTTTGGGGGGCCTCCCCTACCGAAGAAAGATACTTACGGCGTCCACCAATTTTGCAACATTGGCCTACAACAATTCTTATCCCAAAAGGTGGGGACCTAGTGCGGAGGAAACAAATTTAGAATATTAGATATACGGCCTGCGTCGGGATTTAGACGCTTGTGACAAAATCACGAAAGAAGACATTTCTCAAAGGGCTCTCGTCCGACCTGATATGCTGGTTGTTCCTTGGTGGCGAGTCGTAAGCTCAACTTTTCGAGAAATTCCCAATCTGCCTCGAGCAAAGGGCGAAGTGACAGTACTCAAATCGCAACGCTCACCCGTGTGTAACATGTCATTGTCGTACAGCATGCGCCGTTCAACCCGACTCCACGGTCCCTCGTCGATGACGTCTTGTAACCCGAGTTTAAAGTAGTTCCACAAGTCATAGCAGTGGCTGTGCAAAACAAAAAGTCATCGCTTCATGTACAAAATATTCCGTCGAATGCCCAACTCAACCCCACACGCTCACACGTTTGCGGGGCGCCCCCAGAGTACGCATGGGTCTCAGACGGTCGTACGAGGGTCGTGCATCGGCTCACCTGCCTCCGACCATTTTTTAAAATTATTCTAATCAACCACTGCGGAGTATGGACGGCAATTCGCCGTAGCACAGGCAGATTCCACGGCGGATCAATCGATCGCAACCCTTCCATGAGCAACCAATGGGGACCGGAATTGACGGATTCGACATTTGGGGAAGGTCATCAGTTACGGCGGGTCAGGTAAGTAGGCAAGTACAGAAGTACCTACTTAGGTAGTAGTCTCACGGATTGTGGTCCCTGACGACCGACGTCGAGACGTTTTGCAAACGCGGCATTGACGTATGCTTGCCTTGCTGCTTCCCCTTTCCCGCCGTGGGCCCCGTCCCCTTGTCACGCGAAGTGTGGCGAACATGGAGGACAGGGTCTCGGGCAGAACAAATTTACATGGCATGCTTGATGGATTTGTTCCATTCGTTGTACATTCTCTCTCCGTTCTTCTCTGATCATCCCGTATTCTTGCTTTCCATCTAATCCATCCTCGGCTGTTGGAGTTCTAGTTGGGAGTCACTCAGATACATTTGACTGTGAACAATTATACCTTCGTTTATACTCACAACGCCGGCGGCGATTACAATGGCGCCAGACGACGACATGATTGAAGGAAATGGCCTGGGCTACGACACTTTCACGCCTACTTTGCCCAACCCGGCGCTATGGACGGATGAGAAGCACGACATCTACGTGAAGGAGTCGCCGCTCGTTAAGCCCGGTCCACAAGACTGCGTGGTCCGAATGAGATGCAACGGTATCTGTGGGTAGGTGAGACGTCCCTGTTTGAATTGAAATGCAGTGGCTGCTGGGGTTTAATTGAGAAACGGGGCAGCAGAATCTGGTGATCTCAAATGATGTTACTTGATAGAATTGACGTCATCGGAGCACATAGTAGCATCCATAACTCATATATCGTCAGCATGATGACTGACAGTTCGTATAGATCTGACCTCCATTTCTGGAAAGTCGGCGTCCTGGCCTCCCTGGTCGTCGACTGCCCGTACGTCCTCGGCCACGAAGGCGCCGGCGAAATCGTCTGGACCGGTCCCGACGTCTCAGACTTCAGTGTCGGCGATCGCGTCTCTGTCGAACCTGGTGTTGCATGTGGTAGCTGCTTTGAATGCACATCCGGAAACTACAACTTGTGCCGTACCGTCCAATTCTCTGGCGCTCCTCCATACCACGGCTCGATCCGGCGTTATCACACCCATCCATACAAATGGCTACACAAGATACCCGAAACCATGTCGTGGGCTAACGGTGCTCTTCTAGAGCCCTTGAGCGTCGTCATGCATGGTTTTGAACGAAGCAGTGTCAACATAGCAGAGAGTACCGTTGTACTAGGCGCAGGACCAATCGGCTTGATCGCATTGACGCTTGCAAGGTTATCGGGTGCCATACCCATTGTCATTGTGGACATCGATGCCACTCGGCTGGAATTCGCCAAGAAATTTGTTCCAGAATGTATCCCGGTCCAGTTCGACACGAAAGCAACGCCTCAGGAGAATGCCGGCAAGGCAATCCAGGCAATAAGAGCCGCCGGAGGTGATCTGCCGAGGGTCGTATACGAATGCACGGGCGTGGAGAGCTCGATTGCGGCATCATCGTACATGCCCCGGCCTGGTGGCGAGGTGATGATGATCGGCGTTGGGAAACCATTGGTGAACAACATGCCACTGATGCACCTTTCTTTAGCCGAGGTGAGTCTTAATGCATCCTTGATGGTGATTATGTAACCTGCAACTGACCATTAGACAGGTCGATTTCAAGTTCATAAATCGGTACAACCACTCCTGGCCCAAGGCTATAAGGCTGCTGTCGTCCGGCTACGTCGACCTCACGCCGATCATTACCCATCGATTCCCGCTCGAAGAAGCTGACGTGGCTATCAAGACGACGGCGGATAGATCAAAGGGTGCCGTTAAGACACATGTTGTGGACGAGTGATAGTTAGTCGTGCCAATGTCTCAAGACCGACGGGCACAGATCTTGTACTCAGTATGCCAGATGTTGTCATGAGCGTGTTTGTACTCAAGCCCACGAAACATTGCTGCTAGTGTTTGCTAAGAAGGGAGCCTTCTGCAGCCACTCGAGGGCGACCTCCAATGCTTGTGCGTCTTTCGGGTTTCCATCCACAGTATTGGCCAACAGACGGTCTTCTTCATCAACCAAGGTTGCAGCCTTTCGAGTGTTCTGGTGTGCGAGATTCCACTCAATGCTTAGTCGGTAGAGCGCAATGCGATGTGTGAGACTGAGCTCTGGATAGCGATGGGCCTCAGATCGAGCCTCCCACTCGGCAAGCATCTTCGTCGCTAGGACATCTGACGAGCTTGTGGGATGACCAAGATCAAGCACAGCTCTTTGGTAGGCAAGCATCCCGCCATGGTTCCAGCACCACAAACCGGCCACAAAATCTTCGTATGTTTGGGTCTGCGCGCCAAGACGCTCTTCAAACGACAATCGTTTTTTCAGTTCCCTCAATAGGAAATTGCCAGCGGGACCTGTTACATGTCTCAGGTCGTGGCGTCTATGAGCTCTGGAACTGATGGCCTCACGATCCATGCCTTGTGTTTGTATGTTCCTGAAATGATTGAATAAATCAATAGCACCATTCAAACCTTCCGTGTGTAGCTCTGCTTGGACGTGCCGTAATAAAAGCCTTCCGTAAGCTTCAAACGTAATAGCGTATCCATGCGTGCGTTCACGCGATTTCTCAGGAGAGGTCAGATACGCATTTATTTGGTTGTGCCATGTGAGTATGCGAGCCTTTTTGCCCTCCTTGTAGAGAAGTCGCACGAGCAGCTTGACGAAGGTGTCGTTATAGACGAATTCGAGAGACTCCTCCAAGCCCGTAGACCAGATCCAATTGGCCAGAACCTGGCTCATGTCGCGGTTACCAGCGTCTTGAAGTCGCGGGTCTAGAGACAGATACGTCTCCATGCACTCAATTGCAGACTGCAATGTTGCCTCACCTGAAGCTATTTGACTCTTGAATGTCTGCACCGGGCGAGCAAGTCTGCCTTGTAAGTCTGCAAAAGAGGCGCCTCTGTTCACCGGCCCAGGTATGCTGGTGCGGCGCCTGCCTGCGATGGAGGGCTGCTTCTTGGGGCTAGGTCCTGCAAAATGCGGATTGTTGAGAATCGAGGCAATGTGAACATTGGTATGTGCGCTGCTCGACTTGTTGTGGCCGTGCTCCGCGTCGAGCTGATTCCGGAATAGCTTGATGCGTCTTTCCAAGAACATGCGTTGCTCCCGAGGAGTCATGTGGAGCGGTGGGTGAATGCTCTTGATGAAAGAGGCGAGCACCTGCGTTCTGGAGGCCATCTCTGCGGGCTCTCAAGGATGTTCCAACACCTCAACAGCGACTCCCAGCGACCAGATGGCAACCTCGAGGTCAGAACAGAGCGAATGGCGACGCTGATGGGAGCGAGTGGTTCAGAGGGAGGTGCTCGTCAGATTGTCGATGCTGAGGGCAAGTCGGGACACGGACATGGACATGGACATGGACCCAGAGACACAGCTGGGCCAGCAGCGATCATCTGACAGGCGAGGGCGGCAGCGATGGCGATGCCTCGGTGAGGATGAAGTCAGCACGGCGAAGTGATGTGCTAAGGTGGTACGTACAGTGTGTGAGGAGAGGGCGAGCGAGGCTCTGACGGCGGCAGCACCGAGAAGACGCTCGGACGCGCCTTCTGCCTTCTCTGATGCTGGTCGAGAGCTTGGCGCGAATCACGCCTGCGATTTGAGTCCACTTCTAAACTGCCACACTGCTCGCATGCCCAAACTGACTATTCTCCCGGATCCCTTTCTTCTCCCTTTCAGAGCATTGCGAGCTTGATCCTGTACCAAGTTAACGGTGCTGCTGAGCGGCTCCTGCTCGGCTAATTTATCTAACGCCAAATCGCTAACTGGCTGATTCCGCAAACCGTGCTGAAGAAACCACTCGACTCGCCTCTCACCGACACCTTGCTACAAACGTACACTCACCAATCTCCAGTCGCAGACCAAGGCACCGCCATGTCTGAAGTTGCTACACGAGGCGCTGCTCCGCGTGGCAGAGGCTCCGGTTATCGAGGCAGAGGAGGACACAGCTCAAGAGGAGGACGAGGAGGCAGCAGCCGTCATGCAGGCTCAACTGCTGCAGAGCCTGCATACGAGGACCAAGGTGAAATAGGCCAGCTGAAGACCAAGTATGCATCTTCCGTCAAGATCGTCAAGGAAATGTTCCCCGACTGGACTCAAGAGGACATTATTTTTGCGATTGAGGAAAACGGCGGAGATCTCGAGCAGACGATCAACAAGATGAGCGAAGGTGAGTTCTGCTGCTTCAGCCCAGTAATCACCTCAATTCGTACTGATTCTTGACAGGCAATGTCTCTCAATGGGAAGTTCAGAAAAAGGACAAGCCCAAAGCGCCCAAGCCTAAAGAAGCTATACCCGGCGACGCTACAGTTCCCAGCCGTAGCGGTAGAGGAAGAGGAGGCTCAGAGAGCGTTCGTGGTGGTCGTGGACGTGCCACCGAACGCGGTGGTCGGGGCTCTGCGCGTGGAGCTCGTGGCGGCTCAATTGTCAATGGCAGAACAGCGAAGACTGCTGACGCGGAGGCGACGAGCGACGCTGTCCCTCAGGCTGAGGCTAGCAACAATGCCGAAGGTGCAGCGGGTTGGGGTGCTGATAGTTCAACTACTTCCTGGGAGGTCGTGACACCGGCCGAAGCAGCGCCGCCAGCAGAAGCGGCCAAACTGGCCAAGCCTGATGGTACAAGAACTTGGGCTAGCATGTTGAAACCTGTTGCAGTTCCAAAGCCAGCGCCACCGGCCAAATCTGCTGCTCCACCGCCCGTTCCCCAAGCGCAAGAACCATCAGCTCCCGCTGCTGAGCCTGAGCCTGCGTCCGAGCCAGCAGTCGAGATCCAGCCTGCCGTTCCTTCAATTGTTGAATCCGCCGATCTCACTCCGTCTGCGCCGCCGTCCCTTCCGCCATCTGAAAACAACACCATTCCCGTCATACCCTCCGAGGACAAGCTCACAGAGGAGAATCTTGAACAGGTCAAAGATGTGTCGCACCCGGTTACCACTGAGACAGTCGCCAGCACAGTCGGAACCGAAGAGCCCAGGAGTGTTGTTGGCACTCCTATTCACGGCCAGTCTACCTCCGCCGTCCGCCCAGGTCTAGGAGGGTTTGCGACAAGTGCTTTGAAAGCGACGCAAGGAACTTTCAGAGCCTCAAGCTTCCGCAGAGTCAAAGACCAGCAGGAAGCTGTTGTCATGCCTGGAAACCATGCTGTCGATCGCACCGCCGTGCAGTTCGGAAGCTTAGGCCTCAGCGGCTCAGAAGACGTTGACGATGATCGCGAGGAGGCTGAGACACGAGCTCAACCACCGCAACATTCACCGATCGCCCCTCGCGCTTCTCTGCCATCTGCTCCTCAGCAGCCTGCCACTGAGACCGCACCAACCCCTCGCGCAGCTCCAGGTCTCCCATCAGATCTCCCGCAAGTCACGCAAAGCGATGCGTCATCTACGGCACCATCCCAAGCGCCATATGATCAGTTCAGCAACCGCTTCTCCGGTCTTCCAGGTGCCCAGGCACCGGGTGCAACGACCGCCAGCAGCAAGCCGTACGAACCGTTTGGAATGCAACTTGCCGGCCATCATCCATTCGACAACTATTCCTCGCAGAGTCAAGCAAGTGGCCAGCAGGGTCAAACCGCGCCATCGCATGTTGGCGGCTTTGGCGGCGGATATGATTCGTATTACAACGACTACCAGAGGAACCCTCAGCTCTACGGCGGTTTCGGCCACCAGCAAGGACACGGTACTCAGGAGTCTGGCGCCGCTCAACGTGGCGCTGGGGCTTTTGGAAGCAGTGCCGCTGATCCCGCCTCTCAATATGCCACCAGCCATGCCCAGCACAACCGCTTCGCCGGTACCAGTGATGCTTTGAACAGTGGACACTCGACACCCGCCCCAGGCGCAAATCAGTCTGCTCAGACACAGAGTCAGGGCCATGGTCAAAACCACCATCTTGGAGGCCACGGACAGCAAGGCAGTGCTCCGTACGGAGCAGCTTATGGCCAGTACGGCTATAGCAGTAACCCTTTCTCATACATGGCCGCGCCAAGCAATCACCAGCAGCCTCCCACCCAGCCCCAGCAGTACGGACGCGATAGACCTGCTTTCGATGATGCGCGCCGGTACGAAGAATCATACATGTCTGGTGGACAGCAACAGCAACACCATTACGCCTACGGTGGATACGGCGGCGGATATGGAAATGGACCTTACTCTGGCGGAAAGGGCTACGGGCAGCCGCATCAGTACGGAAACAGCTATGACGGCCATGGCGCATCGGCAAATGCATTTGGACGTGATTCTGCAGCGGGGGGCTATGGTTATGGCCGTGCCGGTTCAACGCAGCCGGAAACAAGCCAACAAACCCAACATGGTACCTCAGCCTATGGAAGTATGGCCGATCCCTTTAGTCGCAACGCACCTGGCTTTCCCGGTCAGAGTTCAACACAGCAAGGTCAAGGCGTGAGCGGCGACGAGAATTCCCGCTTCGGAGCCGACAGTGGCAAGATTGCAACTGGAGGCCCAAGCCCAGCCCCTGCTCAACAACGCCCGGATTCCACAGCCAACACAAGTCAGTCTGGTCCACCCCAGGGGCAGCAGGGCTACAACAGCTACCCTCAAAATATTGGCAGCTTCGGTAGTGGTCATCAACAAGGTCACCAGGGCGCATATGGAGGCTTTGGTGGCGCTGGTTATGGTTATTCATACGGCGGCGGCAACCGCGGCGGAGGATGGACTGGGTACGGCGGCGGGCATTAGGACTCCCAACGCAAGTCCAAGAAGAATCATCCCCACAGACTGGAGCAGGAAGTACCCTCGAGATCTTACAACTATTAAGTGATGGGTAGTGCAAGTCGACGGTGGCTCGACCAACGTTTTCTCGGAAAGTTTCTCTGGTTTATGATCACGGGTTTTGTTTGCAGCATTGACGTTATGGCTTGGCAGTATTGACTCTACTCCGCCTTTTATACAAAGCGGGGAGTAAAACGATTCTAGAACAGGGAGCGCCCATCGGCACTGTTGCGCTCGGGAATGGCCTGGGCATTGTGTACCAAACTTGTAACTCTATCATGATATGTCGAACCGACTGAACCGAAGTCAGAAGCTACAAAGGCAGCCGCTTTGCAATCTTGCGTGTGCACTGGTCGTGATTCCACTTCTACGCAGACGTTTGGCAGACTCAATCACTAGGGAAGCTTAGTTGCTAGCAGAAGCGACCAGTCGACGGCACGCGCTTGTCCGAAGATCACTATTCACCGTTGAAGGGTGATTCATTCAATCCTACTTCACTCTGTCTTTGTTCTGCATTGTCACCGCCGTGTAAGATCACTTTTCCAGCCGTGTGGCAGTCCAATCTATCAATCGCATTGTTGGTTATTGTCTCCTTACATTCGACGGTTTCCGTGGACTTATAAGCACTGCACTTTCATTGAAGACTCATGACACCATCACCTCGACCACCTGCCCCCTTCGTGTCCAAAACGCACATTGTTTTCAGGTCCAACCCGATCACCTTCAAGCTCCACTTGACACCTCGCTTCTGGCAGCCATCGCATTTAGCATGATGTCGAATTCGACGCCTCGGTTTGCCAGATTGAACAACGATGCAGTCGAAAATATCTTTCGTGAAAACCCAGGTGCCACGGCTTACTCAATATGCAAGGACAAGCTTTTTCCTGCGAGCGCCAGCATGACAATGATCCGGCAAAAGATCATCAACTTGGTATCAGCCCGCCGTCTCCCAGAGCGGGCATCACCGACCCACGAAGATGCTCTTCCTGATGAGCTTGGTACCCTTCCTGGACAGGGCAGCCACAAGCATTATACTGACGATGAATGCGAACAGCTATGGGCTTGGGCTCAGACCCGGCCCGACCCGTTGTTCCTGAACATATTGAAGGTTGATGCACCCTCACTGCGCCATGTGCTCCCCGATCGAAGCTTGGCGAGCGTGAAAGGTAAGCTATATAGCTTAATCACGGCGTTCAAGCAAACTGGGCTTAATGAGGCTGGATACCCTGGGATTCGCAACCTAGGTTCCAATGATGTGCCTTTGGCAAGGAGACGCCTGGCCGTTGAGGCCGAGAAGCGATATGCTACGTGGTCATTTGAGGAGGAAGAGGGCCTTCGACATTGGCTGCTCAGCAGAAAGGACCCTTTCCGAAAGGGTCTCGTGAAGTCTGATGTGCCGGCTCTGCGAGAGCTGTTGCCAGGGCGAGGCTGGGAGGCAATCAGGTGCAAGACAAAGAAGGTTGTTAAAGCGATCCGAGAGGAATATGAGGTGGAGCAGACACTGCGAGTCGATGAGACTCAGGATGCCAACGAGGCCGACGACGAAGCTAGCAGTGACATTTCGACGACATTGATCGAGCCAGGAGCTGCACAAGCGGCTAAAAGCTTCGGTAAGCCCGATATAGTGACCGCATCCAAAGGGAACTCAACTGATGCCTCTGCCCATGTTGAAGATACTTCGACGGAATGGGCAGCCCGAGTCCTTGTAGACTTGAGCAAACATGATGCTCTGCTTCGCTACGACGATCACCCCGAAGGAATGTCAGAGGACAGCGAGCTGACGGACTCTGACGCCACCATCTACGACGATGAAATGGAGTTCTGAAACCCTGTTTCGAGAGAACTCAATCTGACACACCCTTACCATCTGAGAAAGAGGCTTTAGGTTTGGGATGAAGTGAACATCCGAGTACGCAAAGATCTCCGCGCAGAATGAGATTAGCCTATTTATTTACCGTAAGACTTTACCATCCAACCCTGCTAGAGCAGATCCCGAAAGTTCAAATGAGAATAATCAATGTTTAAAGTTAATCGGACAAACAGTCATGCTGTGATAAAACGCGATCTCAGAACAGTGAATGACCACGTAGTGATAAAGTCATTGGACAATAACCTGCGACAGATTCTTAGCACGCAGGCAATGCACCTTGAGGGCTTGTGGAATCCGGAGCCTTGGAGACAAGTGAGGTCACAGTTGATCGCATCACGTGATGCGTGTTCTGCGGGCCTGGCGGACTCGATAATTCACGCGACGCTGACGCGACATATCGCCACAATTCAGGCGACAGTCCAACCGGCATTGTGATTCAAAGTATTGAGCGCTATGTCATCGGAGGATGACGATGTAGTCTCTGGGCATGCTCACAAGAGGCGGCGATTAAATCACCAAGTTGAGCCGTCGAGTGAACAGATTGATGATGCAAGCTCTTCAGACTCCCCGACCTCATTGCATGATGGCCACCGGGAACGAGAGGGAAGCGAACCCAAACAGCAGCCCCAAAAACCAAGACACCGGATACATGTTGTCAAAAATGCACATATTCCTGATGACGAGTTCTTCACCCAGGCTCCTACGGCTACAGACGACCCTCATCGCATTCGTGGAGCGCACTGGCTGAAACAACAACCTCTGCCTCATCTTATACCTCAGAATCAACATCAGCTTCAGCCTGCGCGACAAACCTCAAAAGATGCATTCGAGCCGGCACGACCGATGCGCAGATCGATCACGCCTCCGCAATTCGTCCCTGGCACTGTCGCGGTCGGAGCGGGCCCACCACGCGAGGTTGTAAATCTTGAACTCCTTGATGACGTCAATGATCACGAAGCTGCCTTGATGGCAGAGTTGGCTGATTTGGCTTCTGATGGTATTCCTAGTCCTGGCCAGTCCCCTACGAATGGGGATGCCGCGTATGCGCGAGAACTTGCCTCGCAGGAACAGCTGGAGGCGCAGCGAGCATCGCGTATGGCTGCACCCCAGGATAATCTCAGGCAAACCACTCTCTTTGGAGGGCCGGCTCTCAGAGACAATGGCTCGGCCACACAGGCCTCTCAGAACAACAGGGTGCGAAATTGGCCCGCGGCTGAGCGTGAAGAGCCCCCGACACACCACAAGCTTGATCAGGAAGCTCTCCAGACTTGCATCTATCCCACAAACCTAGGCACAATCCGTGACTATCAATATAACATTGTCCTGCGTGGCCTCTATAGCAATCTCCTAGTTGCTCTTCCCACAGGTCTGGGAAAGACATTCATCGCTGCCACGGTCATGCTCAACTGGTTTCGGTGGACAAAGGACTCCCAAATTGTCTTCGTGGCACCAACAAGGCCGCTGGTAGCTCAGCAGGTAGATGCCTGCTTCCATATAGCAGGGATTCCTCGCTCAGCCACGACTCTCCTCACGGGCAATATTCCGCCAGCTTTGCGTGCAGAAGAGTGGCAGACCAAACGGGTCTTCTTCATGACGCCTCAGACCATTATCAATGATCTCAAGACTGGCATCTGTGATCCCAAGAAAATCGTCCTGATTGTGGTCGATGAGGCGCATCGAGCCACTGGCAGCTACGCCTATGTCGAAGTCGTGAAGTTCCTGCGTCGTTTCAACACATCTTTTCGGGTTTTGGCTTTGACAGCAACTCCTGGGTCGACGGTTGAGTCTGTTCAAGAAGTCATCGACGGACTTGGGATTGCGCGAACAGAAATTCGCACCGAAGAGTCCCTTGACATCCGACAATACGTCCATCAACGCAATATTGACACTGTACTCTTCGACTTCAGCGAAGAGATCGTACTTATTATGGACCTACTATCGAATGCAATCAAACCTGTTCTGGCAAAGCTCAATCAGATGAATGCGTCTTGGATCAAAGATCCCATGGCCCTGACCGCTTATGGTTGCACGATTGCGCGGCAAAAATGGATGAACACTGCAGGAAGGGACGCTGGCTGGGGCCAGAAGAACATGGTCAATAGCATCTTTAGTGTGCTTGCCGGGATCGCTCATGCTATCGAGCTGCTCAAGTTCCATGGGATCGGTCCATTCTACCACAAAATCCAAAAGCCGAGTAACCCTGATAAAAAGGAGAGCAAGTGGGAAGCACAGATCCGTGAGCACACAGATTTCAACAAGATGTTGTCGACAATCAGAACATGGGTCAATCATCCTGACTTTCTGGGGCATCCAAAATTGGAACACCTGGGAAGCGTCGTTCTCAATCATTTTATGGATGCTGGAGAAGGCATAAGTGCCGACTCATCTGTCAGCCCACCTCCGACAAGGGTCATGATCTTCGCGCACTATCGCGATAGCGCAGAAGAAATTGTAAGAGTACTGAATCGTAACGATCCCATGGTTCGAGCCCATGTCTTTGTTGGACAAGCAAGTACGGGTGGCTCGGAAGGCATGGACCAGAAAAAACAGCAGGCCATCATCGAAAAATTCAAGAAGGGAATCTATAATACACTTGTAGCAACCTCGATCGGCGAAGAGGGTCTCGATATCGGCGAGGTGGATTTGATTATCTGCTACGATGCATCGGCATCTCCAATCCGTATGCTGCAGCGAATGGGTCGAACTGGCCGAAAGCGGGCCGGCAACATATGCGTTCTTCTAATGAAGACGAAAGAGCAGGATAATTTCGAAAAGGCAAAAGACAACTACGAAAAGATGCAACAAATGATTGCGGCGGGCGATAGGTTTCAGTACCACCAGGAAACCTCGCCACGAATCGTACCAAAGGGAACCATTCCGACAGTTGACAAACGCGTAGTCGAAATACCCATCGAAAACTCACAGGCAGAACTTCCTGAGCCAAAGAAAAGAAATGGCAGGCTTCCGAAGAGGCCCCCAAAGAAGTTCCACATGCCCGACGGGGTCATCACTGGTTTCACGAAAGTATCCGACATGGGTAACGAAGTGGCCATGATAGGCAAGAAAGCGCGAGTGCGGTCGCCGACACCTGATCCCGTCCCGCACGCGTCCATCGTGTTGCTCACCGGCTCGCAGAATGACGATCTGGAAAGTCGATTTCTTTATATTAGCGGTGAACAGTCGGAAGTCGTGGAAATGCCCAGTCTAGACAAACATCCGTCTTTGCAGCGGCAGCCTCGGCCGACCAAACTCGTCGGCCACGGGAAAGCCACACTCGGGACCGTCGCCATGCTACAACGACTGGCTCGGCCTCTTGATCTGGACTCGTACGTCCGAAACCTGCATCGGGAAGACCGAGAGCTCATTGACCGAGCTCGCGAAGGTTGCACACCGGTCGACTTGGACGTTCATCAATCTCACGTGCCATTGCACGCTGATGTATTTTCTGATGATTGCTCTGCTGCATTTGCTAAACCTGCTTCCGTGCCAACACGCAAGCGCAAAGCTCCAGCAAACGCGAAGGCTCCTCTTACAAAGAAAGCAGCTCCTGTGAAAGACTCTGCCCCGGCGCGAAACAAGCCAACAGTGCCCAAAAAGAAAAGACGAAAACGTGCGCCATCATCTTCACCAATCCCGAATTCCACCCAAATACAAGCATCCAGTATGGATATGGGCATCGATATAATGAACACTGACGACGATAACGACACTGACGAAGACGATGATAATGGCAGCGACTTGATTGACTTCATAGACGATGGTGTTCAGGCTGATGTCGTGCCATCGTCCTCGGCTGACTCATTGCTGTCCCGTAATGGACGAATCAAGAAGGCTGACAAGCGGCAGAAGCATGCCATCATCCAGAATGATAGCGACAGTGATAAAGAGAATGATTCACTGCCCAGCATGAGCCAAGTCCTAGGAGACCCGCAGCCCACAGCAAAAGCCCGCCGTGGAGGACGCAGAGTGGTGGTTGACAGCGACGAGGAGGAATAAGGGTAGTATATAATAGTGACAATTGCAATCACGTGCTAATTCAGCGACTCGTTGTGCTAGCAAAATTTGTAATCTGATGACGTGGCACTTGTGGCACTGAACCCTTCTTGTGATAACTTCAGAACTCGCTAATCCGTCGAAAAGCGCTGGTGGGATTGTACAAAGGACTGTTATGTGAGCAGCCAGCGGACGTGAAGCTGCCTTACACGGCACAAAGCCCCCCACAATGAAACACCCCGGTGGTGGTTGTGCCGTTGTTCGATGGGCGTCAATCAGGACACTGCTCAGGCTCCTTCGAGACAGCAAAGGTTTTCCTCAAAGTTGTGACGAGAGGACTCAATGGCTTCGACTACATTCAAGCAGCAGGAGCCTCAAGGTAGAACATGTCTACAAGTAATGCCGCTCAGAACGGCAAAACTCGATGCATTCGATCCTCAGTACCCTCCACGAATAGTGTGGAAAGCAGTGCAACCACTACCACAACCTCGAAACGGCTCTCCGATAGGAGGCTCACACCAATAATGCCGGGCCTTTTCAGTAACGCCAACCCGTTCTCGTCCCGCCGGCGCCGCTCCCGCCGCTTTCAACGCCACCTCGATACTGTCCCCGGTTTGCAGGGCCGAGACGCAGTTCACGAGTGGAACGCCCGTCGGGATCGCAGCGGACAGCGCCTGCAGCAGGCACGTCGATCTCGCCAGGCCCGGAATCGTTCATATACACGCCAACGCCCAGCCGCATCTCCAGAGTCTTGCTGTTGTTCATCGTCATCCGATGAATCCTGCACTCCATATCGTGGAGGACGGACAACGTCACCACCAGACTGGTTGTTTCCGGGTCAGGGACGGGAGGATCCAGGCCGTGGAAGGGCGCCTCCAGGCCCTCTGCCTCCGGGCTTCGCTCCGGGTGGTGCTAAGTGGTGGGCCAGGCTTGGACGACGATGGCAACTTTTCGATGGGATACGCAGCTTCTTTGGGACGGACGGGGTTACCGCCGCGGGGAGTCGATCCGACGAGAGAAGATCAAGATCCGTTGATGAATCGATTCTTCCAGAACCCTACTGGACGTGGAGGTATGAATCCGTACCTGTATCAAGGTCCTTATGGAGACGCGTACCGGGGAAACCCATATGATGAGGATGACGACGACGACTACGACTCCGACGACGACGGTGGTTTTACCTTTCCGGCACGTAACATGGGCGGTGGCGGAGGCGGCTATGGCGGCGGTTATCCTGCTTTCGGTGGTGGAATGCCATCCGGCATGGGCGGGATGCCTCCTGGCATGGCCGGTGGGTACAGCAGAGGACCACGCCCGGGCGGAGTGCCTCCTGGGATGGGTGGTGGAACTTTTTGCAGCGGGGGTTATCGAGTTTATCAGGGACGTCCTAGTGGTGGTCCTCCGAACGGTGGGATGCCATTTGGCCCGGGTGGAGGACGACGTGTGCCACCTCCGTGGGCTCGTCATTAGGTTACTGAACAAACATCTTGCATGGGCCGCATCAGATGGGCTCCGACTCTAGTCCGACGGTGAGGTAGAAGTAGTGATTCGGAAGGCACGTATGCAAACATGCTTGCACAATAATACAATGTTCACCAAAATTGATGAACTGAATTAAGGCACATGTTTTAGATCCGCAGTGAACATGCTTTGGTCTGTAGTGGTGGATGTAAGAAGTCAATACATCGAACAATCCAAGATCGACTCTTTAGTCGGCCTCTTGACCGGTATTACTGGTTCATGAAGGTTGCTCACCGACGAGGTCTGCTTGCAAGCGGAAAGTCCGAGCGGGTACTACTTGCATACCCGACTGAGAGCGCTTTGACACACAATCTTGCAGCAGGGGAGTCTGTATGCAGAGCGAATTGACTCACTCAAGCAGGGGCTGCCTTTTGTAGCTCGCTGAAATAAGTCAGAGATCGCAGAGAAAGTTGGCAGGACTGGCTCTGAGGACCGGCTTGCAATGAGCTTTTTGAGATTATTCAAAAAGGAAAATTTCCAAACTCGCACCATCAATCAAAAAGCGAGTGATGATCGAGGCTGCTTTCACAACGATCACTCGCCGACGGTTGTAGCTCCATCACTCGACGCCGAGACTGATGAAGATAGTTCAAAGGTCCCTGAAGAGGTATGCATGCACGGGCTAGTAAATGTGAAGGTTGAGCTGCGTCAGGACGTGCAGTCTGCCGAGGCGGCTCCTTGATCCGACCCATCCGCGTCACATCGAGACTTCTGATTTGCCGGACGGCAACTAGCTTCGGCGCACGTATAGTAACTTATTGATTGTCGTCGAGCTTTCGATACCGTGTCGCAAACGCGCCTGCCGCTCTTGCGAATAAATACCGTAGTGGAGGCAGAAGGGCCTCTTTCCATCAGCTTCTCTCCCTTTCTCCCTCTCCTCCAGACTGACATCGAGACTGGACTCTTGGGCCATTTATAAGGTTCATATTAGCGTTCAGAGTGTTGCAGCGATTGTTTCCAACTTATTCCTCGGCAGAGATCCTCAATTGTGAGAAAGGATCTACAAGCGTACTTTTACGAGTGACTTTGTTTGTTATCGTGAAAGTTTTCATCGCCTTCCTATCACGATCCATTGAAAAGTATAGCCTCTTCGGCATCGGCGTTACGGCGCTGTGAAGCTGTGAAGCTGTTGCAGGATGGCCAAATTACATCAAGGCAGCTTCGACAAAGATGGCTTGAGTCTAGAGGACGAATTATGGTCGGACATATATTTCTCGCTCCCTTACGGTCAATGCACGGTGGACGGTTGCCGATGTCTGCGATACCGAATTCATCCGCACGCTTTAGAGCCTCTCAAGTACAAACTTTCACAGGCTTGTCAAGGCTGCCACCATGACCATTCCTTCCATGCTCTTGGCGATCAAACTACACAAGAGTATGGACGGAGGAGTCGACAAAGCCTATATAAATATGTCAAGTTCATGGAGGAGAAGCTCCGTTTTTCGACAAGAATGTTAGAGGATACCGCTGAGTCCGAGAAAGTATGCTCTGCCAGCACGATTCCCAACACGAGATCTCCTTCACCTCTAAGTGAGACTGAGGATCGCGCAGCGGCTTACCCAGGTGCGGCAGACCAGAGCATTGCTACAGACGCTAGTGACTTACAGCGGCCTGTTGACACGAAGGCAACGCGCAGGTCAGAGGTAGAGCGGGAAATCAGTCTTGCGCCCGGCTGCGAAACCAGAGCTGAAGCTCAAAGCAAGTCTGAGGCCGACAAACAGCTACTTGCTGCTGAACATGCACATACCAGATCACAGGCTGAGACTCTGCTTCTTGGACAGCCGAATGCATCGGTGCCGATCGCAAAGGAGCAATTTGAATCTACATCTCTGCAAGTCAGTGAACCGCATGGTTCACGGGGAGACGAACATTTCGTTGAACCAGACCAGCTAGTCGAGATGCATCCGTCCGCGGGGCTAGCTCAGGCCTTCGAGCCTTCTTTGACTCACCACATGCATCAAGACTCTGTGCAGACTGTCGAGCCATTTGATATGGATCAAGCATCGTCTGGTCGTTCCTCGCCTGACCAGCTATCCCTGGGCTTGGACGAAGACACCAGCAAACCGCGACAGCAGCAAGCGATATCTCCTTCGCCAAATCCAGAGCAAATAACGCTTGTGCTTGAACATACTAGCGTCAGCGCTGAAGAAGGCAATGATAGATCACAGATCTCAGTTGTCGAAGAGTATGACGGTACGCGCAATGAAGAGCCAAGAGTCTTCATATCAAAACCAGAGGAGGATGTTTCAGGGACAACGAGCTCGCAGCCACAGCTACAAGTGAGACCGTCTCAGAGCGAGGCTCAACCCCGGCATGACAACATACAAGCGACCAAGCTGTCAACATCTGGATTCGAAGACGACTGGGTCCATAGCAAGCCTATCTCCACTCCTAATTTGACGGCTGAGACTCGTGCTGGACGCGATCAGCTCAATGCAGAACACCGATGCTACCACTGCAAACAAATTGGGCACTTCCAGCGTGAGTGCCCAAAGCTTGGGGATCAATATCCCGATCGCTTGAAAGCGAATGCAATGAACGGAGCCAGGAGCCTGTGTCCAACGTGCCATCTCCGCGGGCATACAGCTGAGGACTGCCCCGGCATGGAACGAGCGCACCTTGTCGCAAGTCCTGCGCCGTCGAGGGCTGCGTCCAACAAGGCCAAGGCTGATCCACCCTTAGTCGGCTTGCGTGAGTCTCAGCACGCAACAAAAAAACCAAAGGAGTATGCAAGTCCATACGAAACATCGTGGCAAGCATCGACAACATCGACAATCCGAGCATCTTCAGTCACAGAGGCTACCCGTGGCCGCCCCGAAACCCGTACCTCGCATTTCTCAAAGCCCACGATCAAAAGCCCCACAGAGCCCACGCTCAAAATTTGGAAGGGCGTCGAGAATTCACCGTCAAAGTGTGCCAAAGTAGATGGAACCACGGCTTATAAACCATGGTGGATGGAGGGCGAGAATGGGGCCTCAGGCGACAATGATGATGGCCGTGGTCAGGAAAGCGGACCAACACCAAACCGCGCTTCATCTTCTAGCAAGGCTAGCGGTTGGGGTAAGGTGGATCATGACTCAGTGTGCACCAGCGACAAGCTTCAGAACGGAAGAAAGTCTGACTCCGATGCTTGGGGCACATGGGCTGACGAAGTAGGGGATGAGGCTTTTCAGCCACAGCAACGACAATCTGATCCATGGGGCGATGCGCCCAATCGGCGTGGAGAGACACATTTCGAAAATCGCTGTCCTTCGGGAAGGGGCAAAGGCCGCGGGGTGAGCAGCCCTAGCAGTTCGAACAGCTGGGACAACGGTCCATCAGGTAAGGACCGTCCCATCAACTCCGCCACGAGAACAACAACTAAGCCCCTTCCACAGACCACCGAGACTTCTCACGCAGCAAGGCCTTCAACCAAGATCGCGGCGACCGCCGGAGAGGGTTCGGCGGAGCGCGAAGCCATAGTCAAAGAGGGACAGGAAAATCAAACGAGATCGCCAGTTCCGGTTTCAATGACTGGTGAGACCATCAACAAGCAAGGCAAGGTCAAGAGGCCCATCAAACACTCGCCGCCTGGGCAAGGGAGTCTGGCGACACGCCTGAAAGCCGCCCAGCGTCGGCGGAAACGGGACAGGGAAGCTGCCGAGGCGGCGCTGAGAGCTTTCAAGCTTTCGATGCAAGATAAAAGAAAGCAAGACTCACCGAATCTGGGACCAAAAAGTTCCGGGTTGCAAAGCAAAGCTGCCAGGAAGCCAGACAAGCCAAAATTGTCTCCTAAGAAGCCACCGTCCATTGCACAGCCGGTCATCCCGAACCTGATTGATTTGTGATGTGGTCTGATCGCCTATTTATTGTCACTGAACTGTATAGTGGCATGGCTTGATTGCATAATGCAATTCATGATGATCACAACAAGCCACTGGCCGAGCATGGCCGAAGCAATAACGCAAATGGGAGACATGCCACCAAGTAGCAAGCACAACTTCTGTGCGGGACAAATGAGCACTGCGTTCAGAAGAAATGGGCAACGGCTTCTGGCCCGAACAGGGGTCAGCCTCAACGGCGTCTAAGATGACTGACTCGAGAGAGGTAGCACCGAGAAAGTGCCCGACGCAAGGGGGAAAAAAAGAATTCTGCCAACAGCCGGGAAACGTTCGCGTCGTGAATCGAATACGCGACTTCCAGATTCGCCGGCTACAAAGGCAAGCGAAGTGTCCCACTTAAGGTGACGGGTAATCTTGTAAACAGATTCGTTTGTTAAATTTTGCTACTTCGCCGTGAACAATCAAGCGGAAAGTCCGAATATGTACATATCATTCGACCGAAAAAGGAGTGCGACAAACCCACGCTCCGTGCGCAGCCTCCATTCGCACATCAACTCTGACGCGTACTAGCATCTCCACGCTTGTCATCGCTGCGCCTGTGGATACGACGCCTCAACCTCCAAGATTTCTCGTGCACCCTGCCATGAGCCCTTCTTACCACTAATGATGTCCATGACCATCTCGACCCAGGCGCGTCTTGGGTCGCCTTCAGGAAAGACACGGTGCGTGACTCGCAGCGGGAACAGCATCATGAAGCTGCCGACTCCCTGCTGATGATCCAATAAATTGAATTCGACGCTCCGGCATATGTTCACACCGGCCTCTTGCGCGCGGCGCAAGAACGGCCCACTATAGTAGTCGTAACCTTGTAGATACGCTTTCCTCTCGTACAGCCGCCTCAGCACCGTCGCTACCGTGAGCTCGATGGCCCAGAAGCGCGTCAGTTGATTTGCAGGCATAATGCCGGAGAACGTGAGCGCGTTGTCCCAGTATGTTTGCCCGGTATCTGGATCCTCAGGCGGCTTTATATGCTCTGCTGGGCAACTGCGAAAGGAGAAGGACATTTCGGTGCTCCATTTGGCAAGCCACTTATCTAGTTGTCGTAGAATGTCCACTGCGATTTGTATCGCTTCCTCGAGCTTTGCATCCATGACTTCCCGCCTGAACGCCTCGTCGTGAACAATCAACATGTGCGGCGTATCGATCATGATCTCCATCAGTGCTGTGCTGAAGTATCCGATCTGCGTCTTGGTGATGTCGGCGGACCAGATGGCCTCCTTCCAGTCTGGTCTTGACATGCAAATATCACGACGAGCGATCATGGCGGCCATGGCCATCATTGGCAGTGATATGTCCAGCATGTCCCGCAACGTCCGGTCTGTAGCTACTTTGGTGGGCCCGAGACGCTCGAACAGCGCCGCGAGTCCCATGTAGTGCCAGACCCAGCCCTTGGGCTGGCTCGGAGCGACAAACTCGAAGAGACCAAGTGTGAATACGGCAACCATCGTCTGCTCATCGGGTGGTTCGTCATCCTGGAGAGCTTGACTGAGAGACCGTACGGATTTCGCATATCGAGTACGAGCCAGGCTGGTGCTGGTCTTGTCGTGGTGGGTGACGCCAAAGTAGATGTTGGAAAGGGCTAGAATCGCAGGCTCGATGGACGGAACGCCGTGGGAAGGAAACAGAAATTCGGGATTGGGGACGCCGCGAAGGAGGTTTTCGGAGGTGAAAGATTGGCAAATCAGGTCGAGGAAGCCAGAGGGCGGTATCGTAGGCGGGACGGAACGTACAACAGGGCGGTCCGCAAAAGAAAACGTCGAATCTGAATGACGCTTAGAAGAAATGGAAGCATCAGTTGAGTCCTGCTCAACCGGCCCTATCGAATACGATCTTGATGCCGATGATTTGGGGTTAGATGACCTGATTACAAGCCTCTCGTCCCTGGGCTTACGAGGTCGACTGGGATAGTGGTGTTTGGGCTTACTCGCCCTAGTATTTCCACCGTCCTGCTTCAAAGAGAAATCAACCTGGATGAAACCTTTCTCAGCATAACCTTCACACTTGATCTTGGCAGCCTCGCACTTGGCGCAAGCAGGCTTGCCCTCGTCTATACAGCGATCGTGGAGTTAGCTTCAAGCGTCCTTGTAGGATGAACGCTTGCGGAGTTTCAACCCACCGCATTTGATTCGTCTCTTCTGGCATGTCCGACAGCCTCGCGAGCGGCCGGCGACATTGACCATCGTTGCAGCCTATGGCGGGCGAGTGCTTGGGGGCGCTCCTCCGGTCGACCAAAAGCGTACTTCCTGGCATGCTATGCACGATGATGAATTTGGACCCCGATCTGCCATGCAGGAACCCCAGCGTGCGATGTGGAAGTGCCCACTCACCACTGTCACTTATCGGTGGGTTGCTGCCAACCAATCGCATTGTGCGCTGGATTGAGTTTAGTGGTTAGCTTTCCGAGGCTGATCTGTGCGGCGGCTGATGTCGTTCGCAAAGACAGCTTCGGACGGGAACAGTAAACCACAATCTGAATTCACAGCAGTGAACGTCAATTCTACTGATGAGCATACGTACATCAGATCGAACTCAGACAGCCATCTTCAATAGCGAACCAGTAGCAGCATTCGGGATTCTTCTCCGGCTTAATGTTCTTGTCATCAAACGCAAGATGAAAATCAAAAGAAAATGGCTGGTTTCGCTCAACTGCGGCTGTACTACGGCCGATGTTGGAGAGAACTGGGTGATATTCAACTCATTAGGTCATGACCTTTCTGGACAATGATGAGAGTCGACCTCTTTTCACGTCACGGGATGGAGCACGGCTGAATGAGTAGAATTAACCTCTGATACCCTGAACAGAGGTCTTTTGCATAATTGGCTGATTCTAGCGTACTGCAACTTTGCGCAGATTATGCTCCAAACGCCGTGCTTGATGCTTATAAGTACATGCATCCCGCCATATTCTTTCTGCCAGCTCGATGAATCGCTCTTGCTTCCAAGAATCCATGTTCTCGGACGACGGCAAGTTACGACGGATTAGTGATGACATCCTCGTATTCCCGGGCAGAGATGACATCCAGTGTCCTTTGAAAGTGACGCTTCGGGGTCTCAAGAGCCGTATTATCCTCGTTACTGTGTACATTGCTGTGGATCAACTCGATCAAGCCGTTAATGTATTTGACGGTGACTTGTTCGTTTTGTTGGTCGAAGTAGTAAACATACTGCATGTTCGTTAGCCGTACGATTCAAGAAGTCAAGTGTTGATGACGACTTACTCTGTTCAGAACCTCGACAAATAACTCGACTGAAACGGCCGAGTCCATGCATGCATCAGCAACCCTCAAAGCTCTTTGCAAACACTCAAGAACGCGCTTGCCATCACGGAACAGATCGCTATCTTCGTCCTCGCCACGGGCTCGGATTGGAGTCGGCCACCAGAGATGGCTACAGAGATACACTGCTCTGCATTGATCTGGTTTCTTGAGCAGTTTGCTGCCATGCAAAGTGCATTTCGTGATGAGCGTATCGTAATTCTCCTTGCCGAAATTTCGCACCTGGTGCAGGGCGCCTGCAATGATACATACTGACTGGAACTGGGCGCGAGAATCGCTGATGGACTCTTCATAAATCGTGAAGGCTTGCGCAAAGAACTCGTACGAGACTTCTTCGAAGCCGCACTGATCCGCCACGGAACCACAATTGATAAAGAGGCGCAAGCAAAGATCAGCCGTGCCAGTTACACGCGTGTATAAGGCAGAAATAAGGGTGTGCATGAACTTGTACAAAGCAGAGGACTGAGAAGACCAGTTGTCTTCAAAGTGCTCACGCTTCTTGTACGCGCGGGCCAATTTGAGTGCTAGGGTGAGAAAGGTGGGTGTGGTGTATTTGACGCGCTCATTGCCTTCTTTAAAAGCGTTGTATGCACGCTGTATGAGCTTGAATTGTGTGTCGTTATCAGAGCCTCGGATCAAGTGGAGAATGCGCGCCAATTGCGTTTGTTCTTCGATTGTTTCATCGGTCTCCACATTCCGTCTTTGATTTGCAACAGCGGGATAGCCGCCAGATTGCTGCATGCCTTCTCGTATCAATACGCGAAGGATCTCAAGCACGCCATCGAGTTGCTCCGGGAATGTGATGTGAGTGGAATTTGTGAGAAGGCTTTTGGTGACTTCCGAGGCGACTGCTCGCCGAGTCGGATAGATCTGTGCATGGAGGAGGGGAACGAAATTTGGAAGGGCAAGCGCCGTGAAAAGAGAATGGTATGTTGAGATAGGGGCGAGGAGAAGGCTGAGTATGCTGGATTGTGTCTGAGGAGAGTGGAGATCGGCGCTGTTGGTGAACTGAGCAACTTTCTCATTTGCGAAGCTGAGTATTTGATCCATATAGTCCAAACGCTCTGGGTAAATCTTGAGCGCCAAGTTCGCCAGAGAGACCAGGAGTGCGACGGTATCTTGTATAGGTAGTCTCTGGGCCTGGACAAGATGCGTTACTTGCCCGTAGAAAACTTCGTAGAGCTTGACATCCTCGGGAATGCCCCGGTTGCGGCTCGACAACGGAGTGTCCGAGCTCTCCGCTGCAGCTGCGCCAGTTTTGGTAGTACCCGCTTGATCATGTTTCGAACTTTCGGCGCCGTTGGCCTCCTTGCCTTCCTCTTTCGATGTCTCATCGGAGGGTGCGGACGACGCTTGCTTATCTTTGTCGAGCTTCAGCTTCTCGAAGAGAGCGGCGGTTGCAGCTTCCTCAGAACTTTGCTTTTCTTCCGGTGATAGTTCTTCGGCTTCTCGTTCTGCATAAGCTGAAAGTCTGTTCATGAGGCCGATGACGATTCCCTTGATGTTGACGTGCGGATTTAGCCGGGCAATAGCCTGCAGGAGCTGGTCTAGTGTGTTGAGATGGAATTCATCGGGGAACACCTGAGTGATCACCTCCAGAAGGTATTCCTGTGCCAGAACATCTCTACACATTACAACCTGCTCAAGTAGAGGATGCAAGATGACCGTCTTGTATGCATCCAAACCCACGAGCTGACTCAGTCTGACCAGGTTGCTTCCTACGAGTAGCTGCAGCTCCTGCCGTTCGCGTGTGCGCTGCTCTCTTTCCCGCGAGTGTCCCTGATGCTGCAGACGAACCCACAGCTTGTTCATTTCCACGAAGTTGGTGAGGATGAAGCTTATTGAGTCCGAGATGTTGCCCTCGGGTCCATCTCCAGTGCCGGTGGGAAGATTATCACGGGCCTCCCCAAGCAGATAGTATCTTGCAAACATCCCGCGCAGAGGATTCTGAATACCCCTCAGCATCTCCTGCATATCCTTCATGATTTCCTTGACCGGCGCATCTTCGACGCCCATATACACTGTCCCGACAGTGATCATCAAGTACAGACGAGGTACGATGTTGCCTGCATACTGAACGAGCTCGTATAGGTCGGCGAGGTGATGTGTAGGGTGTTCTTCTCGAATGGCGACGGAGAGATGTTTCAATGCGTCGAAAACAGCCATATACAGCTCATAGTATGCTTTCGGTGACAGTGAACTGATTCGGAGCTCGCTACATAGACTCGACCTGCTCGGATTAGCGTCGTGGCACACAGTCCAGCAAAGTTTCCACAACGTACGCGGCTTTAACGGCATCGAGAAGCTTGCTCGGATTTTCTAGACATCTTCGCATATGATTCGTATGGGTGCGCACCGAGCCCAGGGTCTGCTCGATTAGCACGCCCTGGTCCTCAACGACCATGCCTCCATTGGGATCCATTGAGCTGGAGCTCCTGTGCCTGCGTGCGCGTTGCTCTGCCTTCTCGAGGCTCACTTGCGAGCTGACACCCGAGATTAGACGCAACACTTTGCTGGCGTGCAGGACATGCTCCAGTGGGAGCAATGGTTCGTCGCAGGGTGGTTATATGAAATGGGAATGAGTGGCATGTCCCGCATCTGAGCTGCCTGCTACTCTCGAGAGGCCGCTGATGCCAAGGCCGATGCGTCGCGCTCGCTGCGGTGCGGCCGACCGTTGCAGATTTGGTGGCCAAAAGCGTGCACTGCCAAGAACTTCGATTTGTTCTCGGCTGTAGCGCAGACGTCGCTCCCTGCTAACTTCGAGCTTCAAGTAACGACGACAACGGTTTACAGCTCTGGCAAAGCATTACACACAGCCATCATGTGGTCTCGAACAATCACCGCCAGCGTGAGCACTATCTGTAGCTTTCAAGAAGTCTACTGACATCATCCCAGCGGTCAATGGCTGTTCGCGCTGCCAGGACCCAGACTCGCGCATTCTCCCGACCGGCCGCTCTCAAAGGTAGTGAAGGATTTCGACCTCCAGTACAGCGCACCTTCTGACCAGCATGCAGCCGATATCGTACAGGATCTGTACTTGAAGGAATTGAAGAGCTACAAGGTCCCGCCAGTCAAGGCCAACGATGCCGAGGGTCACGTTTCCAAGTTCTCCATCCCAAAGGCTCCCGCATCTCCGGAAGAGGCCAACCTCGCGGCTGAGTTGAAGGACTACGAGACACAGACCGTTGATGTTGAAGGTCAGAGCGCCGATGGTGCTCCGGCTGTCGAGGAGGACTGGTTCGTCGAGGTAAGCTATCTCCCTCATACTTGGCTGAAGATGTGCTGACGAGGATACAGGAGGAGGAGCCAGAGGCCAAGCATTGATTGCATAGAAAAAAGCTGGCGTGTACATTATGGCCTGTCCATTTGCTGTATAGAATGCACCGAGAAGCATTATCCTTGGATCTGGATCACATCTGCTCCAACGCATACCTCTTTTATGTTCACTATCTGACTTGACTTGCAATGTTTGGTTCCAATATTGATAATGCGGCCGCCAATGATCGCATGCAAGCGGAAATATCGGGCGAATTCCAAGACTGGCTACTTCAAACCCAGTCTGATTCCGAGCACGCAGCTTATCGGCCGACAAGATGACCTCCAACCGATTCTTTACGAAAGCACCGAGCGAGGCCTGGGTCGCGACCCCTGCATAGCGAGCGGCGGTCAGGTTGCATGCGCCCTTTCTCTATTTGATCGACTAGGCCAAGATGTCGCTTGCATGAGATATTCTGTAATATGCCACAACAGATTCAGACGGCGAGAAGCGTGCGCCTCGTTGATCCAGATCCCTAGCGAGCTACGCCAACGAGCTTCAGGAATGCTCGTCGCAGTGATGCCGCCGACTAAACTCCCAGCTATGCCAAGGTAAGATGGCACGGTCCATATTCGAAATCATCAGGGGCGACCTACGTGACTCGCAGCAATGCCAAGATTTATAAGTAGGTGTGGCCCATTTCGCGGCCCATGAACAAGTCATTACAAGCCATCAATCTGACTTCCGACGATGCCAAGATTTATGAGTTATGTGTCCTTGTTGGAGACATTGACAGCCGTCCATAAGATCTATCGCAGCCAAGGAATCTTTTGATTCCGGTTGAAGGGCCACTTCACACAAGACCGCGACGCAAACACAGCTGCGAAAGCCGATGGGACCTCGCGGGAAGAATTGTCAACGAGTCGACTTGCTGCTAGGTTTAGGCGCACTAACCTTCAAAGACTAAATGGCGGAAGAAATCGATGCGGCTCACGATAAAGTCGACCAAATCATGCTTTGTAATGAAATGGATTCTGGCCTGCTCATCCAGTACAATAATCGTTGCACTTCTCAGGAAACATTACAGGTAACTTCAGTCCCAATCCTAATGATCATCCGGCACGCAGTTTCGAAGAAAGGCCTTCCCAAAGTGCTGGCCAGTTCAAAAGCTCGTTTTTCAGTCGTACGCATTGGCCGCTGTCATCTGCTCGTCGCCGAACTATCGCAAACCGGCCAGGGGTGACTATCAAAGGGGAGGAATCAAAACTTGATCAACCTGTCTGCCTATTGGGCTTTGTTGTCTCAATCCGACGCACGGATGAGCAAGGTGTCAGAGGAATCTGAATGACCGAACTTGTTGGCTTGTGACGCTACTGGGCAGGAACTCGTTGTGAAGGTGATCATTCATATAGTACATTTCCGCGAATTTTGTCTCAGCAGCGAGCTGTTTCAGTGCTCTTTGAGTGTATACACGTGTCTCTTGTGTTGGAACTTTGCGCCGCCCAGCTCTATATCATCGCTCCCATGCCGTTGTATCCAAACCAGACTCGCCCATGAGTTGCTGTCCCGAACGCCCGCGAGTCCCTAAAATATTGTACATTGTTCAAAAATCAAGAGAGGTGCGCGCTGAAAGCAGCCGCATCACACCTTCATACATGCCAAACATGATGGCTGTCGAAGGCACAGATCGCAGAACATGCGGTGTCAATCCGCCGTACAAAGCAACCATTCCCTCCTCCCGATACACGGTCTTAAACGTCTGTATAATCCCGGTGTATTTCAATCGCCCTTGGGCGTCCGGAGCTTGCCGTAGTCTTGTCCTCAGTACTTCGTGTGGGTATGTTATACAGGTAGCAAGTGCTTTTGATGCGCCTGCAACTCCGATAGTAGCTAGCGCATCCATGAACTGACCGAAACGGCCTTTGCTGACGATCCCAGCCTCCTGCTGCCGGGCCTTCCACCGTGCAAGCCACATCTTTCCTTGCTCGTACATCAGCCAGTGCAGAGTGCTTTCGCTCACACCCAGATAGCTGGCGGTCAATCCTCGATAGAAGCCCCTGATGCCTTCTGATCGAAAAACAAGTGCGGCGCAGTCGAGGCTGTTTTTGTGTTGTCGCAAAGCCTTCCCATCGCTTCCGATGCGATCTTTATCGAGCTGGAGTCTTGTTTTGATCACCCACAAGGGGTTGGTGGAAGTGCTGACTGCAACACCTGCAGTGGCTGCGGACATCATGTGAACCCATGCCGCCTCCTTGCCATCGTTAAATGTCGTGCTGATGAACTGTTTCGTGTTCCCATATGCGAAAAATTTGATTGCGCTCGCCGGCACGACGCCAGTCAAGGTAGGTCCGAGTCCTTTGAAGAGTGCACCAGTCCCCTCTACCCTCGGGATAGCGACAAGTATCTGTACCGTTTCTCTGAGGTGACCGTATGCGGAGCGAATGAGGGATGACGATGCGGCGGCGTTGGTTGCTTTAGGGGAGATTATTTTAGAGCGATAGAAATCAGATTGGAGGCGAGTTCGGACGACATCAAGAGGAGAGGTAACAATAGCTGCAGTCATACCACCAACACTAGAACAAGTCAGCTCGCACGTATCAGCAGATCGAGGTGAGAATCACGCACCCGCCAGCAACAAAGTGCGCCCATGACTTCTGCTGGGGCACTGCCTGCTGAGTAGTGTTTGCGGCATCTTTGTAAAGGTCCGGCCTCGACTTGGGCGTTGAGCGTGTCTGACCGTCGCCCGCCAGCGTAGGCTTCTGTGTCGTGACCGTGGCAGCCATGCACTGGTGGCAGTCGTGGGCTGCGAAGTGACGGATTCCCTGCTGGGGGCGAATCCAAAGCTTGGTGAAATAATTGCAGCGTTCAGGAGGATATTCTATGTCATTGCTCCGACGGAGTTGTAGCCCGGGCATCTGGCCGAGAGAAGCTGAAGAGCCGCTCAAGGGCGCCTCCACTCCAGACTGAGGAAATAACTTCGAACCACCACCAACCCGGCTCTGCCTTGATGTTAAGCTGATGGCACAGCACTGAAATATCCGGCCGGTTGCATCGCGCCTCATAGCGGTGGAGCATTTGCATGATTGCTTGTCCTAGCGGGAATCAAGCAGACAAAAGACGCTATCTCGCAGGCTGCGCGATCGCGACCACGTCTTATCTGACGAGACACGCCCGGCTTGCTATTCTTGCCGTCGACATGATGAAAGCGTTGCCTCGTCGATATCGCATGCGCGCGGCTGATGCGTGTACGCTGTCTCGAGAGCCCGTAGCCCTTTGTTGTTGACAAGATTGTCGCTTTCGATGAAAGCCTATTGTTTGTCTTCGCACAATCCATGGTTGGAAATTGAACAATCACTCTGTTCGAGCATCATGTGAACTACAAAAGGCTGTCTTGCAACTCTGTCGTTTTCGAAGATCAGTTGCTCTCCACAGCCCACACACGGCGCACAACTTCATGTATCCTCACTCAGCGAATAGTCTTCGAACAATGTCAAATCAAATGCCCGCCGCACTGGTTGCCGGACCTACCCCATTCCCAGATTACGACATGGGCGAAGACTACGAGCATGCCATGAAGAGACTCTCGATTTCCAATGAGGAGACGAATCGTCTTTTCGTGGCCTTGAACCTTTCCGAGTTTCAAGTCGAAAGATTGCAGTGCCGTGTGCAATTTCTTGAAGCCGATATCGAATCGCTAAGCGACGAACATCGGCGAATGCACCAGCAGATGAATGATGATAAAGCTGAGATCGGGAGGTTGACATACGATGTCAGACGAGAGCAACAAAAGAGCCGCAAGTTGGAGCGTGCTCTGAAGGAATGTGCAGTGGATTACAAGCAAAGCAACTCCTCGACCAGCAGCCTCAACAGCCTCAGCAGCATTCGCAGCAATGCCAGCAAATCGAGCAAAAACAGCAGTGCGAGCAGCGGCTCTAAACACCATTCGCTGTCTTTCTTCGCAACGATCCGGGACGAGGTCTCCAAGATGCGTCGCAGACTGTCTTTGTTTGCGCGAAAGTGACTTCTGGTGCGAATTCCTGCAACCTACTAGCAATGGACCATCAGCCTGCGAATTGCGCAGCGGGTTCATTAAGCCAGTTGATTCACGCATCCACATCCAGATCGACGAGCTATAAGCCTACATATGTTGTAGCAAGTTTGACGATTTCGGTGTGGGTTGGCTGTGATCATAGGACAAGAATGTGAGTCTTATCCAAACTAGCACGTCAAAATTCATCAATACTTTGCACTCAATTTAGCACACCGTTGAGTCCCGTGTCCCTTTTCACTGAAGCTGTGCTAATCTGACCAATCTGACCAATTCGAAGTTCGCTACGCCCCAAATCTGCGGAGACGCTCGTGCGAAGCGTGCTTACGGCGTTGTTCTTGGACAATTACCATTGTGCGAGTGACAAAAAAGCTTGTCGCAGTGGATTTCAAAGCAATACATCAAGCAGAGAGAACGTCACGCTCGAGGTCGTGACTGGCGTCCAAGCCGCTTTCATGGCCACGTTCACATGCGTTTGATGAATGGGCTGTGCTACATCCTCGCGTCACCGTTGCGGCTAAGGATAAGGGTAGGTGACTAGGACTGCCCTTCATTGAGTAACGTTTTGACAGCTCTCTTTTCACGTGGCCTACACCTCGTCTGTGCCAGTAATAAGCTATACCCCGGTACAGATATTTGAGCCGTTGTTAAGAACACTTTTCCCTGTGCACATCCAATTCAGGGCAATCGTATCTCTCGCGATCACAACCCGACTTCGGCACAGAACATAGGCGCTGCACAGCTTATCATAAGAACAACTGACGAAACGAAACGCCCTGGCTCTGATCGCAGGTCAAGATGGCCTCTAAACATGTCACCGATCAAATTACTGCGGCAAATGGCTCTGAGCCGCGCTACGCTCCTCATCTTGTTCAAAGATACATTCACATGGCGAGAGACTTCGTCAACGATCATCTCAACCGGGCGCGCGAATCCACACCATCCGTCTTCGAGAATTTGACCGCCGACGAGGCCAAAGCCATTGCTGCTGCCTGCACTGCCGCCAATGGCATCGGTGATCTCGAGGCGCCCGATGACAGCGCGTCTAATAAAGAGCTTGCTCAGTGCTTCAGACAGACCGTTGTAAAAGTAAAGTCGTTGGCTGAGAGAGTCGAGCAATATTTCGTCCAGCTAAAGGCTGTTATAGAACTGAGAGTGGTCGAAATTGCGGGCCTGATCCAAGAGCGCAATGAGCTTCAGGAAGAGATCAAGAAATTGAAGAAGGATCTCGAAGCTGCTGAAGAACGCAGAAAGAAGAGACTGAACAATATTGCGCACCTCCGTCAAGAGCGTGATGTGCGGACGGGTCTAAACAAGAATTTGGAAAGGCATCTCGAAGCTGCTCAAGAAGCCCTTCGCCACGAGCGAGAAGTCAGTCAGAACCGATACTTGGAGCTTCAAGCAGAGCTGAGACAAGGCCTCGCATCGAGGGCGCCGATTCAGCAAGATGAGCCAGAGCATGCTCAGCCGGCCATCTCTCCGAAAGACTCCTCGACCCAAGACACCAAGATCAACGGCGCTTATAAGCAAGATGAAACAAAGCAATTCAAGGTTCCCAAAGCAGCGCCGCTCTTCCAAAACGTTCCCAAGGTCGAATCGATAGATCCCACGCAGGCCCTACCGAAGCATTCCGACGCGTACATGTTTGGTGGCCTCCGCAGCAACGACGAGTTGGCTCAGGCAGGAATGAAACTGTTCAAGGTCAACACGCCAGGTCTTTTTGGCGAAGTCGCAACACCAAAGAACGTCCCTCTGCCGAACATGCCGGAGCAGGCCGCACCCAAGCAGCGCGCGCCAGTGAACCCACAGCAGACTAAGCCCAAAGAAGTCCCTCAACCGAATGTACCAGAACATGCCACACAGAACCAGAATGCGCCGGCGGACCCACAGAACGCACAAGAAAAGCCCAAGAACGTCCCTCAGCCGACTATGCCACCGCAGGCCGCACCGAAGCAAAACGCGCCAGCGAAGGCACAGAAAGCACAAGCAACCGCACGGAGAGTGCTTCCTCTGGACCTGGCCAACAATGCGCGTCAAATGAGGAATCCCGATCTGCTCAATTTGGACCCGCAGGAACTCGCTGCAATCGACAAGGATTTGAAAGCACGTAGGAATAAGAATGCCAAGAACGCTGACTGAAGATTGGTGGTCGGCAGGCCGACGCTCAAGCCAGTTTGCAAGCCGTCAGGCTGGAAGAGGGAGGCTTAGCTATTGCACTGTGGGTGTGCTGTTGAGAGGAGTTGCGATGATGCAGCTCTTGGAATTCGTTCGGTAGGTTGCTGCAAATCATGCCAGATGCAGCACAGTGGAATGAAGAAGATGAAGGAAAGATGAAGTAACAGATACCGAGCCCATGAACCACATACCTGATAATACATTCGGACTAGACTATCAACATCTGAGCCCAAATCCCTGCTTCATGAATACTTTTTGAGACATGCGCGAACATAGGTAGGATGAGACTGAAAGCTGATACCGTATTGTGCTAATTTCTTCAATTCCTATCTCTATTATTGCCTTGCTTGAAACATCGCTCTAGAGACTCTGTTTGAGCTTGTGTGGAAACCAACAGCACCGACAAGACTCTTTTGCTTCGCGTTGTGATCGTGTCTGAGATATATTTCTGTCTGCTGCAACGCAAATCCTGGCTCGATAGCTTCCATCCGACTAAGCCGCTCGCGCTGCGAAGCCTGCCAAATGCTCTTTGCCATCGAAAAGACCTGGTGTGCTCGAAGCTCTCTCGGACATCGCATCTTCAGCCACAGCCTTGACCACCTCGTCGACTACATCCTCAACTTGCGGTGCTGCAGTGGGAGCAGCAAGCATTTCGGACGGAAGCGCGTCAAGCCAAGTCGTTTTTGGTTTCCGCAGCAGATGATGCAGCTCACTATTGCTGAGCCCTATGAATGGCCAATGCTGCTGTAGCTCTTCGTTGAAAGCGTCCAGGGTGTGATCATCGTACGGTGTGCTGCATGCCCTGTCCTTTATGCCCATCCTGACTCTCCCCACCCTTCTGCCCGTTCCGCGTTTGGCTCGGCGGGCACGCACAATGTTGATCCTTGTAGTGTTTGAGGCCTTCGGTGGTGAGTGTACAGGAGTGTCGTGGCTTTTGTCGTTGAAACCCTGAACTTCCGTACGCCATTCTGCGGCCAAACAGTCTGAACTCAGCTCTTGGATACGGGCGAGCTCGTCGCCTGTGTAAGTCTTGATTATAGCTGCGCGCGGAACCTTCCATAAAATATAGTGTTTGCCACCAGAGATCTTGAAACCTGGATAGCCGAGTTGCATGATTCTCCTAGAGCTCAACAAAGCCACTACTAGAGTAGGATGCCTGTCAGATATCTCCATCAGTAGCCCTTCACGCGCTTCAAGGAACTGATCAATGCTTCCGGATATCGAAGCAGAGTAGAGTGCGCTCGACCGTTTTGCGTCGCTGTTAAGCTTCTGATCAGTCCAGAGGCGTGATGGGCTTCTGTATAACGCTGCGCTGCGGCTTCGAAATTTGGGTCTGTCCTTTCGCTGCCCGCTATCCCCGGTCACAGTCCAAAGGTAACACGGAGCTTCGTAGGCTTAGCAAAACTCAAGGGTAGGCAATCGAAGAGGTTTGATCACCTTCATACGGCCGCCAGAAGGGGAACCGGACGCTGCATTCATCGACCCAATAACCATTTTCATCCTTTCGTCATGAGCAGGCTCTTGCAGGTTTCATTCGGCTCCGTTCTCATTGCGGGCACCGAAGAAGGCGCGAATGTGATCATAATGCTGATTGTTGGGATAGATACAGGCTGTAGACACGTGTGTCAAAATGAGATGTTAGAGTGAAATCAAAATTAGGGTCGAGGTGTGGCAACCATATCAGAGCAAGCTATCAACCCAAGCAGTGGTGAAGGTTGCTGGCTTCTGCAATTTTGGTGATTCATGCCGGAAACCGTTCCTTCCGCTCGTTCGAAAAGGAGCAGCCAGACGCCATCAGGGGAACGCAACTGCGAACCACGCCCGCATAACCAATGCCTGCTACAGCAAAGCCTCGATGTCGCAGGTGGTGATTCTGGTGGCCAAAATACCACGAAGGTGTCAAGCCGCCCTAGATTTGCACATTGTGTGCGTATCGGAGAGCCCTTGCCAGACTGCCGCATATGGCACCCATCCCGACTGTAAGCAAAAAGGTACCAAGACGTAATGCACTGGGGAAACGCATAAGTAGTCAGGCCGTCATTAAAGGGAACATGTCATGCATTTAGTGCCAAGTAGAGACGCCCGGGGATCAATGTAGATATTGCTAGTTCGAATTGCATCACGTCGATTGCCTTTTGGACTCTTCGCTCTCATCGTCGCTTCTGTCGTCCCTATAGCGGTCTTCGCTGCCTGCAGGCTCAAGGAAGTCAATGACATCGTGTTGGGCCGAGATCTCTCCGTCGCCGAGCTCTTGCGCATCCTCATCGGCAAACGCGTCCGGGTGGGCTAAACCCTGACTTGCCGAACCAAGCTCAGGTCCTTCTGCTTGCCCACCTTCCATCAATGCTTCGGCTTCCGCAGCCGCGAGCTGCCTGCTGCGCGCCTGTGTACGGTTCCAGATAATCCATCCTGTGGCAGCTCCGAAAATGGCAGACAGCGCAATGGCGACGTATCTCGGACCCTTACTGGCATCATCTTCGTCCTCGCCGACCTCGGCAAGCAGTCGGCCGATATAGCAATGTAGCAGCAGCTTAGGAGTTGCGAATGCTGTCGCGATGGCGAAGCTATATGGGCTCACGGTTGGAAAGGTGCTCATTGCGCCGTTGCTCAAACTGTACGGCAACGGGCACAGCCTGATCATGGTTAATAGCTTGACCCCATCGTGCTTCAGCACAAGGCCGAGTGCCGTGAACTTTTGGTTGTCTTCAACTTTCCTCTTGATCCAGTCCTTGAAATAGTATCGGCAGACCAGGAATGCGCATGTTGCGCCAGCCACGTTCGCCGTTGCAGCGATCGCCCAGCCCGGCCACACCCCGTATATGAACCCAGTGGCTGTCAAGAACGTGCTGTAACCGAATAACGGCGGGAAAGCTGTGATGAAGACGAGGAACCACAGCAATAGCCATCCACCTCTTCGTTCTCGCCACGATTCGGCATGCGGTGCTAGCCACTTCAAGATCGACTCGTTGTAGACCATGACCAGAATGAAGAGAGTGAAGAGGACGATCTGTAGGATGACAACCCCAATCTTCTGCCACAAAGGTAGGTTCCGCCAGATTTGCAGTAGCCTGTCATTGAATCTATTGGTTGTGTCCGCATACTCCAGGGCTCTGGCCCGGATTCTTTGCAATCGCGACGGCCGCTGTAATGTCACGGAGGATCGTGCGCGGTGCCATGATGGTCGCGATCGTTCAAGCTGCGGTGATAGCGGAGGAGACGGCGAGGGAGACGAGATGGCTAGAGGCCCGAAAGGCCGTGAATTGGAGCCTTTGACTGGAGGCATATTTGACACTCAGAGGCGGAGCTGGCGTTGCGGCCTGTATCGATGACCTCCTCTTTTGTAAGTAGTACCGCGCGAAAGTCGTGTCGCGCGTGTTCGCTGACTATCGCATTGTCTGTGATCGAGGGAAGCTCGAGGCCAGAAGACGAAACAGGTTGGGTGCTGGCCCTGCATGAATGCTGACCTGACGGTCGAGGATGTTTATTAGATGGGTAGTCAGCGCCGATGCGCCCGCCGAGGCTGAGGCTGAGCAATCGACTTCAGCGTGAAATTCAGGCACGAGGAACAAGCTGGTGAATCACATCGTGCTTTCCCTTCAGCGAGAACATCGCGTAGCTTCCATGCGAAGCACCGCATGGTGAACACGCTCGAAACTACTAGGTGTCATGTCAAAGCAGCAAGTCTGAGCGCAACGCGACTTCTTGCGTCAGCTGTTTGATTCGCACGGCGCCTGCACGTCCTGCAAGCCGATCACATACTTGATCATGACCAGGAAACAGTTCATCGACTTTCTGTCATTATAGAAATATCGTGTCTTACACAAATTCCGGCGTGCCTGATCTTTTGACATCTCTAGCCTGAGCCAATCGGATTCTCACGCTAGCAGTTTGAGCCACTTCAACTACCTTCGGAGCAACGAGGTACGCTCCAGCGGCCCAAAGCCACATCCAACAGCTTTCTTGAGTAGAAGCTTTCAAGCAGTGTGGCATTACTTAAGCAAAGTGGCGTTCAGATCTGAGTTCCTGCCGACAAGAGCATTCGGTCTACTACATCAACTATGGCGTCTATCCTTGCCGAGATCCACCGCAGCGATGTGATTATGCTCGCTGGCGTCTGTGTCTGTCTCTATCTCCTCGGGCGTGAAGCCAACGCAAATCTCAAAACCATCAGGAAGGACAATCAAATCACTCCGCAGCCCGACAACCCCCCAGAATTTTTCAACGCCAGCACCGAAGATACCATCGCCGAAGAGACAATTGAAACGCTGGCCGCAAGCCCGAACCCAGATATGGCATCAGCTGCACATAGGATGCTTGTTGATCGAATTCTTCGGCACCCAACAGCCTATGATACGCTGTTAGAGAACGCTCAATGCGTGCACGGGAGGGACAAGCAGGAAGAAGCCCTGACATCTCTGAAATATCTCTATCTATCGACACAACAGGTGTTGCCAAAAAGGGAATACCTTTGGATCACCCTTGTCGCAGCAATGCTGCGCTACCTTCCAGATGCCAAGGAACGGAGCCATGATCCCGTCAATTCCTGGAAGCTTCGAAGCCAGGGCGAACGTGACGGATTGCTACTTCTGGGGTACGAGCTTGATTCAAACCCGGGCGATATCTTGAAGACAACCAATCTGGTACGCGCTTGGATCGCGCAATATCCTTTCGACGGGACAACGCATGCTCACAGCCCGAACCGGAAACGTGTTGTCCATGAGCTAATACACAACCAGACGGATGACGTCCTCCTTTCCCGCGTTCTTTCGAGCATTCATCGCGTGCCCCTGGGCAGGAAGCACCTCCGCATCGCAGGTCTCATTGGCAGCGCAATCACCGAGGCTGACATGAACGCTGATACGGATACTGCCCCAATTTCCATGACTCCGCCCTACTCTAGCGATGCTACCAACGTTGTGATGCCACCGGAAAGTCCGAGGTTGGATCCGTTGAACCCGAATGAAGATGCAGAGGCGCGACTTCGTCGCAGACGACGCAACGCAGTGGTTTTCGAGGACACAGACACACCTGAGGAACCAGATGATATCGACTTTGCCGACTTGGAGGAATAGCGGCCTTTACCTAAGTATACCAATGTCGTCACCGTGTGTGCGATGACCGGCTGTGGCAGTCTAGGGCGAGCAATTTATACACCAGATGGCGACTATCTAGGCGCTCGTCGTATTAGCATCGGCCACGGAAGAAATCCGGAGGAATTCGATCGGCAGCAGGAGCTTATGCGAAGAGCAGTGGAAAATGTTGAAGTTGAGCTACTGGACGAAGCCATTGAAACCGGGCTTCCGCCATCCCGAGATCGATCTCAATCCAGTATCGCTAAGAGTGAGCAATCGGCCGAAAGCGAACCTGAGGACCTCGATTTGAGCAGACCCGCACCGCCCAGCAATTCTGCGGACTGGAATCCACAATATACTCGTCTCTTGGCAGGTTCGCTTGGAGACTCACGCCAGTTTCGGGCAGTATATCCTTCGCCGTCGCCTATGGTAAACATCCCGCACACCGGGCTTGTTGGCGAAAGGTGGGACTTACGTGATGACGTGTCAAGAGCCGTTCTGGAAGCATAGTTAGCTCGACAAGAGGAGAGCCTGGTGCAAAGAGTTGCGAGGCGAGCGTGGAATTTCGTCACTGCGCCTGCCCGACGTTGGAATCCGTTCCGCGGTGGGCTGAACTTTGCAGGCAACATAGCAGAGCCATTGTTCCGATTTCCCGTCCAACACGGCCGAGGTCTGCGATTCATATTCCAGTTTCCCATTAATCAAGCGCGACGAAGTGACGCTAGAGCTCGAAGAGAGATTCTGCCCATGTATCGGATGGCTTGATACTTCACACCCGCGTCCTAGCAGAGGAAAGCTTCAGCATTAGAGTCCAATGAACTTGACCTTGACAAGATGATCAGCTCTTTTGCGGCTTGCCTTGATCATGCCCAAGTACTTGAGCTCAGCTAGAGCGCGGTAAAAAAGAGCTCTGAAACGATAATCAGCACAAAGCGGCAACTCCAGCTGCTAACGAGACTTACAATTTCAACTCATTTGATTTCTCGCTTCCCAGTGTTTCCTCGCCATCATCAACCTGAATGACGGCTTCGAAAGCTGACCACAAGTCTGCAATATTGATAATGGCTCCCGACTCCAGGTACAGCTGGTATAAAATTGCGGTTGCTGGCTGACCCGAAGAGAGACCTCTGCTGTCCGGGTCGCAGCACTCGCAGGCTAAGTATGCTCCAGGCACCGTAAGTGCGTTTTCAAGGTTGAACCGGGGGCGTGGCGCAAACGCCTCTCTATTCGGTACGCGTAGATCAAAGACGTATACCTCGTTGAAAAGCACGTCCTTGGGATTCACAAGCCGCTCGGAGAGCTCATCAAACAGCTGTTTGTCTAGCTTTGCCACGAATGCAGTGTATTCTTCGTCCTTGTCGCTCAGCGCAGTCTTTTGCTTGCTCAGCGTGACTCTCTTGCCGACGACCTTTGTTCGGGTCTGCTCACGGCCTGGGTCGTTCTCAGTCCGCAGTGGCTCCTCGTAAGCTTCATGTTTTTCGATCAGGCTCTCCAATTCGTCTTGGAATGGCAGGTATTGGTTGTCGTTGACCGCGAGCTCTCCTAGAAGCTGCCGCATGCAGTCAGACGGAGTGGCCAGCAACGAGGTTCGCACGTGCTCGAGCGTTGCTTGAGATAGTTGATCAGTCATGGTCTGAATATACAGCTTCGACCAAGTCAAAGTTCCTTTTGTCGATACGTGATCATAAATGAGCCTGACCTTCCTGGCGGCCTCGAGAAGGTCTCGGACCTCTTTGCGCGCAGCAGGGACTTCTTCTGCAAGCAGTGCTTTCAAATTGGCATCTTTCTTGAGGAGCTCGTTCGCCTTCTTGAATAGCTTGTCCGCCTTCAAATCATCGACATAGGCTTTGAAAGACTTGCTGTTCCGCGCGGCCTCGAGAAGCTCGCCTGAAACGGGAACCTCGTCCTGCGGGCCATCAAGAATCACGCTGAAAGGGCTTCGATGAAAGTGGACCATGTACATGTACCTGATCTCGCGAAAGAAGGCCAGTGCGCTCTGCATATGCTCAACTTGTCTGTCCATGAGCATCGTCGCAAGGTTTGGACCCGGCATCAAGCTATGCGACCCATCCGTGATCAACGACTCGAAGATCCGCTCCACCGTCTCTGCCGCACTGGCAGTGGCGAAAGTCACGGCTCTCAGCTGTCTCAGCGCCCGCCGCGTCAATTTCTCCTGGAACAGCTCCACGCTTACGGCGGTCTCAATCATGAGTACGAGCGGGATCCTGGTCCGATACGCGTCGAGGACGTCAACCAGTTCCGAGAGCACGCCCCCATGCAGCGACTCGGCATTGCCAAAGTAGAGCACCACCTTTTCGTAATGCTCGGCATCCATGAAAATCTTGAGAGCGTCGAGGTCGTAATTGAGCAGTCGCGTCTCGCTCTTGACGGACACGGAGCTCGCGATGCATTTGAGCGCGGATTTGAGATTGGTGCATTGCGATGCCGGGATGGAGATGAAGAGGATGTCCCTTTGGGCCTGTTCCTTGACCTTGGAGAAGAGAGAGCCGGCTGTCGTGGTCGTGATGAGACCTGCCGGAAGCCGATCGTGGTTCTGTAGTTCAATTGTGGCCAGGTAATCGCAGATGCGGGTTACGGCGCCCGAGTCGGCGGAGGAAAGCACTGCTTGAAGTGCTTCCTCGACCGGTGCCCATACGTGACGCAGGGCTTCTAAACGCTCTTTCGGAAAGTCGTTGTCCGCTTCAACGATATCACGACGCTGCGCCTTGATCTGGCTGACGTCTGGCTTGTAGACGTAGCAGCCAGCGTCCATCCCGAAGGTTGGCATCGTGGCCGCTGAGGTGAGAGCAGTCACTTCGTCTCAAGCACGTCGAATTGCCATCTGTCGGGATATGGTGTTTACGGTGGAGAAGGCACTGGATTGAGCATGCTCAGGGCGCTTGCGGCAAGGCTTGTGTAACGGGCACCCATGGGCATTTGAAAGACTAGCACGGGCTGAATGTAAACGAATTGCCCGATTGGGCGTACGTGGCGCTTCGCGTTTGCGCGATCCTTCAGCGGTTCGGCGCGGTTGACGACGACCTCATTCAATGAAGCCAGCGGCACGGGTAGTCTGATAAATACAGAAAAAGATGTCGGACAGAGAATTTGCCGTTCATGTAAGATGTTGAGGATGATGCTGGTCGTAAGGAAAGCAATAACTCTTCACCATGTTCTTGACTTTACCGCCACAATCAAGGAAATAATATCGGCCTTTTTAGATATCCATGACTGTGTGACAAACAACTTCCGCTGTCAGGTTTCTATAGTTGCGCAACGACCGTAGCTCAGCTCACACTGAAACAGCCTCAATGTCACATTGACTCAAATATTGGAGCTTCGCCAGATTGTGGGTTGGGCAATTTCTTGTCGAAAAGACGGTAGCACGGAAGCAGTAGCAAAAAATATTGACGTGGCGAAGGGCACACGATCTTTTGCATTCTTCGGTGGCAATACGACTAGAATTTTCAGATCAAAGGTGAATCGCTGGCCGAGAACGAGATGCCTGTGTCCGGCCGGATCTGAAAAGAAGGGCAGCCGGCATCCACTCATCGCCACATCAACGTTAACAAGCCTCAGATCATATCCATATAGGGCAATCTGCACCGAATTGATCGACGAAGTCAAGTTGATTCCGGATTTCCTCCATAGACGCGCTCGGATGCCTCACTCATCATCAACTTAATTCACAATCCGCTCCTCGTATATGAGATTCTTGCCTTCTTTTCTCGTGCCACGACCTTTCAGGCAATACGTCCGCCACTAGAGCATCTCACTACGGACGCAAACAGGCTAGGAGCGGTCGAAAGTTCTCAGTGGAGGCGCAGCAACACTGTCGGGTATGACTCCATTCCACCACCGGATCTTCATCAGCGTCGGCACATGTGCTTGATGTGAATCATTTGTGCGTTATGCAGACCTCATCACCGGAGACAATGCCGGTTCCTCGCAGCGGTGAGCGCGCTAGTGCATCAGTGCACCGCTCTGAGTGTCAGTGTCAGATTATACTCACATACTGTATCTATTTTGGAGCGAAGTGAAAGCGATAACGTTGATATGATGCTTCCAGTCCGAGCGTCGAGGAGCAATCGGAGTGGCCTGTGGAGAAGCTGGTTCGTCGCACGCTTGGCGGCCACGTTTATCTACTGTACCCATGGGCCATGACACGTCGACTTGTAATAGTGGTTGCCTCAAGTTCGGTGTTTGTGACATCTGACCATCCGCGTGTATGGTCAATCACTTGGAAAGGATTGAAAGGGCGTCGGGGAATTCATGCTTGCATCAAACACACGCGAGGTATGTGCTTTGCGGGGGTCCCTTCAGTTGGACAAGGCATCCCGGTGGACCAGCGAGCTTCGGCTCTACTTGACGGCGGGGAATGGGCCGCCGTGGGGTGAGGAGGATACTGTACACGATGCTCAGAACTCTAGCCGGGTGAACACGATCGATGAGGACTATGGCAATGTGCAACAATTGCATTGCGAGCGGCATCTCCTCAGGTGTCAAAGCGAGTCGTGACGGCCGCTTCACCGTCGGTCGCTCGTATCGTCGTACTGGTTGTCTGCTTGCCAAGCGACCACGAGGCCATCGAGACAATATTGCCTTCGTCTCGGAGCGTCTCTTCCACCAATCCTTCTTCGTCTCTGCCACCTTCAATCTTCCTGTTCTCCCGCTGCAAGACGACAGACAAGGTGACCGTAGACAGCAGCAGCACGACCAACAGTCCGAGATTGATCGACCATGCCAACGTATACCCCGGTCCCATCTTCGCATCATACAGGAAAGGGGTCCAGACAAGCGCCGAATTGCCAAAGCCATTATTGAGTGCCATAGCGATGCCCCGTTTCTTGGCTGGCCGAGCTGCAATGTTCGCCATCCATGCGTTGCTGATCTGAAAACAGCCGTAAGTTCCCGGGAGCATGAGGAACAGCGCCGCGTAACGCGCGCTCCTGCTCGTCGTCGCCAGCGTAACGATTATCCCGGCCATGGCGAAGAGCGTCGGGAAGATGATGAACGTCGAGCGCTTGGACAGCTTGTCGGACCAGACGCATGCCACGACGGACCAGATGGCCGCCGCGACATATGGAGGTGCCGTCAAGAGGAGTGTAAGCACCTCGCCGCGACCAAACTCTGCGACGAGGGTGGGCAAAAAGTTGGTCAGCGATGCGACTGCTTGCATGGCCATTTGACCGGCGATGCAGAGCCACACTCGATAATCGCTCACCGCCAGCTTCAGAGTGTGAGTGGTGGTCATGCTGCTGTCGTTGTCGTCGCCTGCGTCTTCCCGTAGTCGCAGCATGCTGAGTGCCTTTTCCTCTTCTGACAGCCATTTCGTAGTTGCTGGCCAATCGGGTATGACGAACGCGATGGACAAGGCCAAGGCGACGGTTATGGAGCCTTCGAGGATGAATAGCCACCGCCAACTGGAGATCCTGTTATCCTTGAAAGCGGCTCCGACACCTCCCGAGATCAAGCCACCAAAAGCGCCAGCCATCATTGAGCCGCAGAAGAAAATGCCAAGTCGTTTGCCGATTTCTTTCCTGGTGTACCAGCCAGAGAAGAGGAACGCGACTCCGGGGAAAAATGGTGCCCTGTCGATTGGTGTCAGCATTCATGTAGAGGTCTCGTTTGTTTTAGTGATTTGGCAGACGTGATGATTCGCAAATTTGCGCCCCACGATCAGACCATCCGAGAGCAGAGGCTCTTCTCGTGCATCATGCTGGATTGCACTCACTCGCAAAGCCCCAAAAGCAGCCGACACGCTGCCAGATTCCCGAATTGGCTGGTTGCCGCAGTAGCGGTAGACACGGCTCCCCAAGCAAGCATTACCGCGCATAGGTACCTGCTGGGTTTCTTGAGGTTTGCCATGAACATGTTCGAGGGCACCTGGCCGAGTATGTAGCCCACAAAGGTGAGGCTCAGGACCACATTGTATTCGTTGCCCACAAGACCGAGCTCCCTCTCCAGACCCAGTCTTCGAGCCTGAGGGAGTGCATTGCGGTCGAGATAGTGGAAGATGAACCTGTCGAGACGGTCAGTTGCTTGAGAGCGCATGTAGCTGAGGTCGAGTGTCCGTGGGGGTTTTATTGCTTCAGCCGCCAATCAATCGGTCGGCGTTGAGCCGAATTGCCGACTCGCCAACTTTCAGGCCAGACTAAGGCTTCTCATTGGCCCCCTGACGAGACGAAATCATAGGTCTGAACCGAATCAAAGCATGATCATTGTTCAGATATCAGTCTCATCTTCCGGCCATCGGGAGCCAACACGTGGAACGGGTGTGGCTCTTTTCCACATCCACATGACACAATAGATGCCACGCAGCAAAGACCAGCAAAGGGACATACATCAATATCAAGATAGGCAAAAGCCTGGTATCAAGCCGACGCACTAGCGCCTTCTCTTTGGCGCGTCTCTTTTCGCACGATATACGGGAAATGTCGAGGCATGCTCGGTTGTCCTCTTTTGATTGGGGATGTGTGATGGGCTCTACCACAGCAAAGCCCGATGCGGTGAGCCCCATGCTCGTGCCACGGATCGTAGCAATGTGGAACACTGGAAAGGAACAACGAGTCGCTGGAAGTGGGTATGGCGGATTGATGTGTATGGAGGATTGATGTGTATGGAGGCCTGAGAAACTCGAGGGGAAGTTGGATATGAACCTCCTTCATGTGCTGCGAAAAAGTGACATTGTTGTAGACGACATTGACTTGCCTCCAAGGCAATACGTTGGAATGAGGCATAGAACAGAAAGCGTGAGGATTGGGCTCCCGGAGTCCAAGAGAATTTGGGAGATTGGGGAATAGGGCACAAAGAGGCCATCTCGATGACACAAGGATAGATTACTGCTCAGAGCGGTGTTTCATGCTCACCACCTTGCCTTTGACCGGCGTTGCCTCGTCAGCAACAGCTGATCAGAGTAGACAAGCCGCTCCCACCGGAAGTCTGCACAGGATGCCAGGAAGTAAAGTCAGTCCTTCTGGAAGCTTACCCTAGCGCCTCTGGACGACACGCCTTGTGACTGCTCTGACGCTCGGTGGCCAGCGGGACGACCAGCCGCGTCTCGCGAGGCCGTGGCAGAGTCAGAGCAGGCCCTCTCGCGTAGTCTTTCTTGGTGACGCTGCAGATCACATCATGATCAATGATGTGCGATGTCGTTGTCATGCTATTTCAAGTAGCCATCAAGCACGAGCCGGATTTTCGTTTATCGGACGTCACACCTCGAGCCGTGCGTCGATTTCATGGCTGAACTTTCTCAGTCTGTCAGACCCAGCAGCGCAACTTTAGGCTGGTTGCTCCGTCATAATTTGATGCTCTATATGGTCTGAGCTGAAAGCTGGGTTGTTCCTGGCGGCTTGAGCATCACCTTCATTTCAAACTAGCCTCCCTCGAACCCCCGGCAGGTGCCACTGGTGAGACAGGGCATCAAGGATCCGGTCGAGGATGCTGCTGTGCTCTGAGGCATTTCGGCATTGGAATGGGAGCCGAGAAGATGCCTCGAGGCACGTCGTGGACCTTTGGTGCGGAGGTCTTCATGACAGCGAAGCCATGCATTCGTTCTAGCTCGACCGTCGACGCCGAGATCTGATCCGCTTGGTCCGTCCAGCCACGTCTGAGGCGTGAGGCGTGAGCCACATGGCCAGAACAAATTCGCGCTGCAGCGACAATCAAACCGCGCAACAGAGCGCAAGACTCGCACAATGCGTAGCAAGCTGCCGGGTCCGATCTCCATGCAGGTTCTTAGTACGTAACTGACTGCTCGCGACAGCCTGACGATCATGTTGCTCTCCTGCGTTTCAATTCATTGCGATGCGGCCACCGTAACTTTACACGATTCGTAATGCTCGTATCAGTCAAACTTTTTTTTCCCTGCGAAATTTGTCGATCTGCTGAGCGACATCGGAGAGTTGTGAATAGGGTTTTCATAGCAATGAAGAGACGAGAACAATCGCGTACGAGTCATCAGAGCCCCTCGAGGCCCCTCGAGGCCTCTCCTTGGTCAAGGTACATCCCACGCCCTGTCCATCTTTCATTTGTCCGCAGGTACAAAGATAACATGTTGCCAACCATAGGTCTGCGTCGAGGTGCAGACTAGTAGCTCAGTTGATAACCGTGGCATGGAGCGGCAGAAACCTTTTCGAATTTAAACTTTTGACGCACGACATGATTGTCACGTCAAGTGACAGGAGTACTGTACTTGCAAATGTAGGCTTCTCGTTGCACGCCGCGCTTGCCGCAACGAAATGGGACGAGAAGGATCAAGGGACTCGAGCTATCGCCCGGGATGGCGTTCATCCTACGACCTGAGGGACGGCATATCTCCAAACACTACACTGCCTGCCTGGGAGATAGCAGAATTGACGAAGTAATCTCCTGGTCCGGCCAGCAACCTAGCCACGTGCTCAGTTTTATGAAGCACTATTCGTACAAAAACGACAACAGGTGTGCAGAAATCTTTCCAGTGCGGCTCATTATTGGCTTGAGCTTCAGTCGATGCGCAAGTCAGGAATGCGTTTGGGGACCGTTTCAGAGCTAGAGACGTCTCTTTGCGTCCAATCACAATGGCTGCATCTGTGCAAGCTCCATGCGCTAGAGTCTGTCCGATCGCGGTGGTTGACGAGTTCTAAAAAAGCGCTCTGGTGCGTCTTATTAGCTCGTGAATAGTTCAGCTAACGAGCAGCCACATCTGCGCCTCACGATTGTCTCGTCGGCTTTCACGGAGAAACAGGTACGCGGACCAGCGCTTTGCTATTGGCCATCTAGTGTGGCGGAAGCACGGAAACGGACGGGACGATGACGAGGATCGCAGGGCGCTCATGCTGTTCTCCACCACCATATTTGAGGCCACAGATCGAACCGAAATTCCGTTGGTTAGCACCCAACCAAAATCCTACGAGCTCACCGACTCGCAGGACCACGCCGTCAAGATCCCTTGCCCCCATGTCACATCTCTGTGCGTCTTGCTCAGGATGACATGTCGTCCAGGAGGCCATGGGGGCCTGCGATAGGGCTATGGGAGCATGCACTGGCGGCAGAATGCCGACCTCGATCTTCTCTCCGCGTTCTATGCCATTCAAGATTAGCATAGCTCCCAAGTCCCTGGCTCCCTGTATGGCTCGGCTGCTTCTGCCGCCCTCACATGGCAGCAAGGTTCTTTGCGTTTTTCAAGGTTGTGACGATCTGTGTGTGCTTGAATGAATGAGGTTGGCATCGGCCTGTGGGCAATCTGCATGAACCATATTGTGTGACTGCCCGTTCCTTAGCTCCTGGCAGGCAAGGCGCTCAGACAGTAATAAGGCTTGACTGAGACGCTACGTTCCCCAAGGCTCCACAACCAACGACCCAATCGCCCCGCGAACAGGAGTGCAAGTACAATATAGTGCTCCCCATTCATCTAGTAGAGTATCCTCGCGCACTTTCCACAACGGCGGAGGATCAGACATTGCCGACGGCCATAGCGACTGCTCTTGTTTGGCGTTGCCATGCAAGACTACGAGGGTACGGTGGAGCAGCACTCCCCGCCGGTGCAGGCGACGAACTCCACGGAGAAGACGATGGCTCGACGGACGAAGACTGGTGGCGGCCAGGGCCGAAAGTCCCATGCATGTATGTCTGATCCTTCGATCCTTCTGCGAACTGTTCTGACGTGACACAGGCACAGAATGTAAGAGGCTCAAGATGCGATGCGAGCCCTTACCAGGAGAGCGAAGATGCTCGCGATGTATGAGACGAGGACTTGAATGCGTTTATGACCGGCCATATAATCCGGCCATGGCTTTGATGCCTGGAGCCTGCGAGTAAGTCTGCCCTTTCGTGCTTAGAGTCGCGATGTTTTGCCGCCGACTCTTGAAAAGCCCTCGTATCCGGTCCTGTCTGATGTAGAGATGCTTTGTTGAAAGTGTCGTGTCGGACAGATATGTTGTTACCCACGTCTGGAGTTCACAAGTTCTTGGAAGATATGTTCATGGCGTTCGACCTCCGATACTTTATGGGGCTTGCTAATATCTACGCCCAGGACAAAACTGGATCAGATTGGACAGAATATCTTGTCCATTCAGACGACTCTTCAAAACCTGGTCAAGGAGCGGGCTGCACTGTCATCGGCCAAAAATGGCCGGAAAGGCTCCCCTTGTGGAAGCAACTCGTCGAAAGGTGGAGCGACTTCGCCAGGATGCAGGAGCGTTCGACAACAATTCTCGGACGATGACGACGATGTGGTACGTTCACATACGACGACTCCGCGACACACCGCCATGACTAGAGAAAGCTCTCCCGTCGGTCGGCTAGACGATGAGGACGTCAGTCTTGCACGATCTGTGTCCATGAGCCAGCCGATGGGCAGCCTCTACGAAGTCACAAGGCTACGAAATCTACGATATAACCAGGAGGACATGCCGGAGACGGCACGGTCGTCCGAAGGTCCGATCGATGATTTCATCAGCAAAGGCATCATCGACGAAGCAGAGGCAGAGGGCCTCTACCAAATTTTCAAAAACTCTCTGAATCATTACCTTTGGGTCGGGTTGGAGCAGATTCACGATAGCCTCGAATCCATTCGCAGGTCATCAACCCTCCTCACGGCCACCATCTTGACAGTCACTGCTTTACACGTCCCATCACGGAATGAAACATTCGATAAAGCTTATGACGTATTCCTCGATCACATTTCAGCGTCCATGTTTGCGCGGAAACACAATGTGGATGACGTGCGAGGGTTATGTATAGGGGCATACTGGCTGTCTGATGTGAGCCCCGATCGTGCTCCTACGCATTCCTCAAGGTACTGACTGGCTTAGGTCTCATGGAAGCTCAGTGGGCACGCCGTTCGTATTGCCACTGAACTTGGCATTCATCGGTCATTTGACATCTGCTTCACGTCGAAGGGTAATCGCGAGCACTTCCTACGAGCGCGATTATGGTACATGCTGTGGGTACTAGACAGGTAAGTTCAGGATGCGACGGTCAGCTTCCTACGGCGCTGACACTTTCAGGCACCTGTCAATCGCGTATGGCCGCCCACCAATGATCACCGACAGCCACCAAATCACAGAAGAGGGCTACGAGAGATTTCTTGCCATGCCGCTTGTCGACATCCTAGACTATCGCATCATTTCCCAAGTAGGCCTCTTCCAGATCGTCACCCGCGTCTACGAGACACTCGTTCCGACGACCGGCCTTGAAGACGAAGAGTCGCCCGTGATGGTAAGCGAGTCCAAGCTCCACTACATGGAGGGCTTCAACCTCGAAATCGAAGCCTGGCAGCAAAAGTGGACCAGTCGAATGGAAGAGAACCGCTTCATCGGCCGCTTCCCCGTCGTCGGCATCACGCTCTACAGCTACTTCGGCAAGCTCCTGCTCAACTCGCTCGCCCTGAGAGGGGTCAACATGTCCGAGGACCACTTCTCGGCTGAGAGGCGCGTCTACGCTGGTCTGGCCATTGACGCCGCAGCATCGATCCTCAAGTACGTCTTGAAGGAAACCGACCTCCGGCGAGCCATGATCGGGACGCCCCTGTACGTCCACACCATGATCACGTGGGCGAGCGTCTTCCTCATGAAGATTGCAACCCGCTGGCGGAGCGCGGGCTTCGAGTCCGAGCCGACCTGGGTCTGGGACCTGCTCGAAGAGATGATCGGGCTGCTCCGCAACACGATGATCTCCGACAGGCACGTACTCCACTACATTGCCGAGGGGCTGCAGAAGATGCTCAACAAGAGCCGAGACATTCTGGCCCAGGAGGCCGCTGCCCATCCGCCGCAGGTCTTCCCGCATCAGAGCCTCAAGTCGGAATACGATTCGAGCCCGACGAGCATGTCGTACGTGCCCACCGGCGAAGCCTACACCAACAACGGCGCCATGACCAACGGGCTCATGCACCACACCCCGCTCCCTGCCGATCCTGGCGCATACCTCATGAACGGCGGCGGCGTCACGCAGGCGCACTGGAATCAGCACTTCACGACATGTGGCGCGGAGATGCAAGCCGATCTGGCGGCGTGCGACAATCTGATTTTGAACGACAGCATGATTCACGAGGCCTTTGGGGCGAATACGGGTTATGGCGTTTACAGCCTGTTACAGAACCAGTTTTCATCCCTTTCTTGAGGGCTACTAGCCTTGGGATGCAAAGGAGAGAAATTGGACGAGAGGCGCGTATGTGGCATTTGATCTTTGGAGTAAAAAATGAGATACCTTGTGTGCACAGCCAGAGGCTTGAGAGTTTGCATTTGCAATGAGAAATTTCTTTTCGATGACCCTATCTGAACACTTGAGTTCGTGCTGTGTTCCATCCAATCCATGCTCCAATTTATGCTTTTAACTATGCTTCAAACCACGTGCATCGCTGCAGTACCCTGCCAATCGCCTGCGGTTGGTTCGGGTCCTGCAACACCACAAGGGGAAAGAAAAAAGGTATTTTCATCGCTGCTGAAAGACTTGATGCTCCCGCTCAATCAAAGAGAGTCTCTATGCGATCTATTGCCGTCTCAGCTGCGTGATGAGACGACAAGTACGCCTCTCCCTCACTCCACGCCCTCAAAGCCGCCGAGTTCATCGTCGCCAACTCGCGCTCGCCACGCCGTCTCAACCTCCTCCAAATAGCTCCATGATCGCACCGCCGAGCCTTCTCCGGCTCGGCTTCATCCGCTTTCCGCCGTCTCTCGAGGTCCCGCAACGATCCACGTTCGGATTGCCTCGCGACTGGCGGAGTTCCCTTGAAGCCGAAACTGTCGGATGCCTCGAGGCCCGTGGCGTCGGCCACCATCCTCTCGAGCTGCTCGACCAGCTGCTTGTGGCTCCTCGTTTCCCGCGCAAGACGGGGCTTGGGTTTGGTGGCTGGAGCAGGCTTGGTTGGAACTGGGTGTGGCGCGCGCTGGGACGTCCCGTGATCGAGAGAACGCTGGCGCTGCTTGCTGTCGTTCGTCGTGTTGGGATTCTTCGGTGCCGTCTTCTTCTTGATGCCTCCACGTTCGACCTTGCTGTGGATAGAGCCGTCCTTGGTCTTCTTGCTCGAGGCGCGCTCGAGCTTCCCGCGCATAACGCTATCGCCGCCGACAATGGGCTCCGCACGCTTTTCTGGTAGCGCCTGCGGAGCTTCGTAAATGAGCTCGGAGCTCAAAGCCCGCGAACGCTTCTTCTGCGCCTTTGCGGCGTCTTTCTTCGCTGTCTTTCTCTTCTTGATCCGACCATTCTCAATCTTGTTGTGGACACCAGTGCCACTGCTGCTGGTGTCGATGCCCGGGCTTGAAGCAGGAGGGGCGTTCCTCCACTTTTTCTCCGTCTTCTTCTTCTTCTTCTTCTTCTTCTCAATGAGCCGTTTCGAGAAGCTCGGCTTCGGAGCCACCGGACGTTCGGGCGTCATTGTGCCAGGTGCGAGGTACAAGTCATTCATTTGTTGCTGAATGACCTGGAGACTTTCGTGGACCAACATTGACGGGTCGGCCCGGGGTGGCGCGTTGGCGGGAACATTTGTGTAGCTCGGCATGACGTGGTTGAAGATGGTCGGGATCATTCCCGGAGCGTAGTGGACCTGGATGCCGTTGTACATGGTGACGACAGACATGATGTTATTTGAGAATGAATATGGTAAACGTGGAAGTTCAATGATGTTTGTTTCAAAGGATTCTGTGTCGCTGGAAGGTGTTTGAGAATCTTTGTGGGTTAAAGGCTTAGGCGTGGGTTGAAAGCTTAGGTGGAAAGTGTTGTGGAGACTAGAAGCTTGAGGGCTGGGATCGAAAATATAGCCGACTGAAAATTTGGGAATTGTGTGAATGGGTATCTGAGTCGCTCCTGTGAAGTTGATTTGGAATTCTTGGATACACCTTGATGTGAACACAGTGAGACGCGGAGGCACAATCGAAATATCGTCGAAGGCTGGAAGGCAAGACTATTGTCGTTAGAGCGAATACAACTTGTTTTACAGAATTGATCACTGGATGGTTGAAGTACAAAACAATAATGAAGCTTGTGTGGGAGGCTGGGAGGATGGGAGGCAAAGGCGGGCTCAGTTGACGCTGGAGAGTGAAGAGTCACTCACTCACTTCCGCGCAGAACAGCACTGCGGCGCATCTGCGCAATGGCAAGTCTCTCCGCAACCAGGCTTGGGCCCCAGAAACCAAAAGCGGTTTTCATTTTCCCGATCTTCTGGTTTTGCACGCATGTTACGTGACGACAGACTCACGAGACTTCAATTGGTACAATGCTGAGCTTTGACAAATTGTTGTTGGACTAGGTAGTAACAGATCGTATGAAGCAACATCATCTTGTTTCTGACCCAGACTATAAGCATTGGTAGACGCCAGTAGCTTCCTGCCGATTCGTTGCAACTGCCTTTGTCGGTGGCAAGTCCCCGCAGGCAAACAAATGCCAGACAGCGAACAACTGGTGCAGGTGGGATGGTCAGGTCAATCTCGATGCAGTTGAGCGTCGTTTGATAGCGTGATTTGCTTGATACGACCAAGTTGTGTCAGTAAACACTCCCTGTGTTAGCGAGGATTACAAGCTCGAATGCGTCCCGCACGTTTTCGCAAGTATTGGTTCTAGCAAGCCTGTTCTGTCGGATGCTGTGCCATTGATCGCGGACATTTGCTGCCTTCAAGCCCTGCTCAAGCTCCAACGCGAATGAGACCTCGCATCCAATTCTGTCATTCGTGCTGGTGATCATGTCGGGGAATGACATGCGAGGGAGTTTTCTTATCGCTCACTGCACCTTCAAGGAAAGTCATAACGAAGCTCGTGAAACGGACGGCCCAACTTGCTGACCTCACCGTCGAACAGTTCTGCGGTTCTTCCGGGAGCATAGGCCCAACATGAAATCGGTCTTGGTCGCCAATAGCGCGTGTGGATTCAGCTTAACTTGCAGCTTCAGAGGTACATGTTGCAACAACGGTTCCCTGAAGATCGTGGGCTCGTGGTCTCGGATAGTGTTCCTTGTTGCTCCGCTTCGCCACGGGCAGCTGACATTACTTGCCACTACTAGTGCTTCTACTAAGTAGTACCTCTATGCCGATTGAACATAGGTCCGAGCCGGGAAGGCGCGCCGAGGCACCGGCACACACCTTGAAAGGAGCGGTGTTGGCTTTTGACGTCCGAGTCGCCGCCTGCACAGTCATGCTTTCCTTACCTTTCCGTGGTGCAAGGCGTGCTGCGAGATAGAGTTCATTGCGGCTCCCCAATGCGATCGACACACCTTAGTCAGGTACGTCTCGGAAGCTGTGAACACGTGTACGATTAGGTAGAGAGTTCGCCAAGGGCCTCGTTCGACTGACATTGAGGTGAAACGTGTAGCCCCGCAGCGTCCGGCCCAGAAGGTGCCACGGTTGAGCCAACGTCGAGAACGGCCATGCTCGCTGAGGTCGAGATTTGCATAAGCACTGTTCTCATCATTCACACATTCACTGTGAGCCTGCGAGGCAGGTCGTCGCGTAGAAGGAATCGAAGGACGCATGGAAGCTGGGGAAGCTTTTGGCTAGGGTGAAGATCCTTCTAGCTGCAGCCGGCAATTGGCAGAGCCGAGTGCAAAGTCGCGGTACCCGTCGTCATCCTCTTTCTCGTCACTCGCCCTCCTCCATCTTATCGACTTCAACCTAAACCTTCTTTCCTCGTACTGTACTCGACAGCCTGCCGTGCACCAGTTCCACCCCACAAGTACAGACTTACCGATACAGGCGCTTACACGCGCTGCCTGCAGCCTCGTCTGCGGCAGAGTTCGGCCAACAGACCGTGCTGGTCCAGCAGAGCCGCCCGACCGTCAGCAGCCTTGCAGTCCTCAGCTGCACAACGTCGGCCCTGCCGATCGCTCACTGGCTGCAGTGCCAACACTGAGATGGCTGGCGATGCTGCGTTTCCATCTGTCATTGCAGGCCCATCATCGTCTGTGTCGCAAGCACTAATAGACCTCTCCAACTGGCTTGCTCCGCTCGCCGCGTCGGCATCCCGTACACAAGACAGCCCCGACGTCTCCACTCAAGACACTGACCAGGACCGCACCGGACTCGACCCCAATAGCCCAATCTTCAGAAAGCTCGTCGCCGGCATCATCTATTCGCGCTGGCTCGCCTTGACATACTATGTCGTCGTTGCAGGAATTCTACTCATCTTCGTGCTCAAGAACTGGGGTCCACGAGTGAAGACATGGTACAAGAGAAGGGCCGACCGACAGGGGCGGGCGTCACACAGCACTGCGCAATTCGGGGCGGACGCTGATGGCCAGAAGGAACATCAAAAGCGCTGGGATGCGTTCCTTTTTCATGATCGCTTTTCGAGCGGATCCAGCAGCGGTGGTTCGTCGCCATCGCGACACTCTGCCCGCATGGACGAGTACACACCCTTGATCACGAATCCCGCCACTCACGCTCGGCCAGCTCGATTTCCTGCGCGCTGCTGGAACTACATCTTTTCACGGTCGACTTATCAGCCAGGCTCACTACGTGGATTCCGCAACCGGGTGATGCCATCCAACGGCACATCCGCCCTCTTGCTGGCATACCTTGGCATCAACCTTTTCTACCTTCTCTTCAACATTGAGTTTACTGTTCCCATGTTATTCATTCTTGCCGACCGCGCCGCCGTTCTTTTTGTCACCAACCTTCCGATCCTCTACATTCTCTCCGCCAAGAATCAGCCACTTCAACCTCTTATCGGTTACTCGTATGCCAGCTTGAACATCGTACATCGCCGTCTGGGCGAGTGGATGTGCTTGCTGGCCCTCGTCCATGGCGGCGGGATGTTCGTCGTGTGGGCAACGCTGCTCCGACCGGGTGGATACGAGTTTATCCGTTTCATCGGCGACCGTGTTGTCATTCTCGGGTTAGGAGCCTTCGTGTGCTATGAAGGGTTGTACTTCACCTCGATCGCTACGGTCCGCCAGAAGGCGTACGAAATTTTTCTTGCAACGCACATACTGCTGCAAATCGGAGCGTTGGGCTTCCTATATTTTCATCACAGCACATCGCGCCCATACGTAACCATCGCGGTCGCTGTTTGGGCAATCGATCGTTTCCTATACCGACTGGGAGCCAAGACGAACAGCTACAAGGCGGCCCTGAAGATCTTACGCGACGGCGAAACCGTGTCTGTCAGCGTCTCTGTTCCTTTGCGTGCACCGAGCTGGCCAAGAAAGCTGTTGGGCATGAAGAGCATACGACACGGTTGGAACACACTTGACCATGTCTTTCTCAGCATTCCGAGCATATCGCACAAACATGTTGTGCAAGCACATCCCTTCAGCATTGCGTCTGCCGCGCCTTCAGCATACGCAGACAGCGCGGATCTGAACCTGATAATCAGAGCACGGGACGGTTTCAGCAAGGACCTCTTGGCATACGCCGCCGATCACAGCACCGTCAACGTGCGAATCGACGGCCCTTACGGTGCTCACTCGGCAAGTCGGCTGCTTCAGAGCAGTGGAGCGCGAATAATAATCGCGGGAGGCAGCGGCATTGCCGTAACTTACCCACTATTGAAGCAGCTAATAACGAATGAAGACTCTCGCTATGATGATGTGGAGCATGCGACGCATACTGGACCGATCCGACCAATCCTCTTCATCTGGGTGGTACACAGTAAGGAACAGCTTCAGTGGATCGACATGGATCAGCTCCACATCCTGGGCCAACGAGCTGGGGTCGACATTGCTATTCCGGAGCCAACCAACGAAGCAGGTCGCCCCGCTCTGGGAGACATCATCGACACCTGGGTCGATCTCAGGAGGAGAAGTGGTCGTTTGGGCATAGTTGTCAGCGGCCCAGACGGCATGAGTAGGGAGGTTCGCAACAAGTGTGCCAGACTTCAGGCAAACGACATGAATGTGGAGGTGGAAGTCGAGAAGTATGGATGGTAAGCAGTCGGGCAAACGAGCTTGTCTGGAGTACTGCGCGTCTGAGACTACGACTGCGTGTGGATTTGGCGATGGATTACACTGAGTGGTGTTTGGGAATTGTGCGAGATGCTCTTCTGGCTTGTTCTGTTTGATTTGGGTGGCTAGCGCTGTCTTTCCCCATAGACACTGCCTTCCTGCTTGTGAAGGTGTACTGTACCAGGATCTTCCATTGGTCTGTTATTCGAGTTCGGTTGCGTGCATGCTTGTGCTTGTGCTTGTGCTTGTGCCAGCTTTGTATGCCGAATCCTTGTGAAATTGCACGTGGGCTCAACAGCTAGAAGCACGAGACTTGTGTTGAAGAAGACGGGTCCGAGATTGAGCTGCCGCCATTGCTTCGGGCTCGGAATTTGACGGAGCTCACGGCGCTGGGCCAGAGTCTTAAAGTGAGCTCTGAGTTCGGGTAATTGTTGTAGCTTTGCGCCAGTCTCAGCACTTGCAAAAGTATATGTCAACAATGGAAATGGGCTCGATGGAGGTAGTGCTCGGTTTCAAACTATTTTACATTCAACCTCGATGATCTCCGTGATCAGCGTGGATCACCAATGACGACGGCGGTTAGCTTATCAACAACGTTCATAAGCGTTCGGTGCGACATCCAGACACTACTAATAGAGAGGCATCTCAGCAGGATTCACCACAATGGCTGTGCTTCACAAGGCTGGCTGGTGGAGTACGGAGATAACAGGCGGCCCAATCGAGTGATACAACGCGGGCTATTGTCCACCAGGCCATGTCATCACCATGGCTTCTTCCCTGCTCGACAAGCACACTCCTCACGGCGCAGAAACAAGATAGACCCGACACCACGACGTTAATGCGCAGTCACCGCCAGCTTGCGGCGGGACAGCAGAGGGCCGTTGAGAGCCAGTGCGCACCCACATTGGCGCCCCAAACATGCCTGGCGGCTTGCCAAAGGCGGCAGGAAATCGGCAGATTCAGGGATTGAGGGTGCGCGGACGGCACATGTCACAGAGGGTGGAACTTGTCAAAGACATGGTGGGTACTCTCAGGCGGCCGCACAAACATGAAGCAAAAGTGGCAAAAAGGGCCCCTCGATTATGTATCGCGCAAGTTCCCTTCACATGCCGCCATGACGACTTTGCCAAGCACTTTGCATGTGATGCTCGCACATGCGCTCCTGACTGGCTGCAGACTGCTGCGAGCGATAACAATCTTTTGGCTCACCCCAGCTTCATGCTGCAGCAGATGCACACTTGAGCCTGGCAACGCGTCTTGAGCAAGAACCAGGCAAGATTACGCACAGCATCGTAGCAGCGAGACACGGGAGGCACGCTGCCACTCCTCGTCTAAAACTTGCTTGGCCACCCTACGTTTCTCCTTCTGCCCATCCATCACCTCTCACTTCCTGTCCCACACGACCAGCTGACCCTTATCCTTCCTCTATCATCGCATAGGACGATATCATCCAGAGGTGAGTGATATCAGCATCTCACGCGCCTCAAGTGGTGTTGGGACAGCTGCATAGCTTCTCTGCTGGAAGCTATGTGTCTGCCCTGCACGTGCTCAACGTTCACATGCAAACCTGTGTATCTGTGTTAGCATCAACAGCTCACATTCTCTACAGCAATCAGTCATCCTTGCTTCGATACAATGGCCCAAAAGAACAGCCAGATGGTCAACGGCGACGTGCCACACTCTGCCTTTGTCAACGTGAGTATACCTTTTCCTCACTCTTAGCATCACGAAGCACCAGTTGCAGGGAAGAGCTGGCATTTGTGCTGCGGTGCGAACAGAATATGCAATGGCATAGGTGATCAGACCATGGGAGGTTGCAAGGATTCCTGGCTGCAGCTCTCGTTTAGTGAGCCTGCAGCACCATCCCTGCTACCAGCAGCCACACACGGCACGAAACACCCGGTTCAGGCACAACCGGGGCACATGCCAACAGGCATCACAAAACGCTCAAGCGAACTCACGTCATGACTATAGCAGTGAACAAGCCGAACCATGTGGGGAAAACCGTGCTGACTCTGTTATTCTTCTAGCACGTATACTCATACCCCGTTGTTAGCGCTGGCTACGACACATACAAGTCCAACCCCCTTGGTGCCCACACACTCATTCTGCTCAATCGCACCTATGAACGTGTGGTGGTTCCTTTCCTTTCGTCGGCCTTCACCCGGGATCACATCAAGCCTAATGTCTCCCCTTACTTGAGCAAGGCCGACACTTTTGGCGATTCGTCCCTTTCTACCTTGGACGCACACTTCCCATTCGTCAAGGCCACACCCGAACAGATCCAGGGCGTAATTATGGACTTTGTCAAATTCCCGTTCGTCTTGGCCGACAAGGAGCGTCAGTACGTTGTGGGCGTTGCCCAGGACCAATACAAGAAGGCAGGAGGCAACACCGAGAAGGGAAACTTGAACCCGGTTGCCGCTATCAAGGCTTCCATTGGAACTACGTTGGTTGTCACAAGTGAGACCTTGAGCGCCGTCGCCAACTGGCTGGTGGAGAAGAAGGAGTTTGCCGAGACCGAGATCAAGTCGAAGGTTGACTCAAAGTAGATCGCAAAGCGGTCAAATGTCCGATTCTTCCTGCTCTTTGGTGAACGTTTGTGCTCATTGGTACGATCTCATGGCGAGAATGATTTCATGCAAATACTCGATACTATGGCGTTAGTTTAGATTGGTGGTCACATGTTCGATTGCAATGCAGCGTCAAGTCAAAATTATGAAGAATTGAAGTGCGGCTCAACACAGATCTGAGCCTGATTGCAATGGTCGATGTCAACGCAACAAAGCTGGCTGTATATTTCAGCCTGTACGCTGCGGTCGAAGTAGGAGGAGAAAGCCGCTGCAGAATTGGTACTCGACCTATGGCATTACATCGGACGTTAAGCGCATTACTTCGTTCGCCACGTCCAGTCCCCTTTCGAGACAAAGATGATGCGCCTCTCTTTCTGATGGTGATGGGGTAATTGTAACTTTTGCACGGTCCCGAACTGACTTCTGAATTTCTCTATGGATAATTTTTCGTAGTCAATCACGTCCAACAGCACGAACATGCATTGTTGTACAAGAATATCGCCTCGTATGGTGACGTGTTACAGAACCTCTCTTAGAAGCAAATAGTGACACAGCGAAAAGCTGATCCTTACAGCGCGGTCAGCAAGCTCAGACTGTGCGATTGCATCTCTTACTTACAGGCGCTAGGAGCTGCCAAAGGCTCCCTGGGCTCTCCATGTCTTATCGATAATATCCTCGCTCCAAGTCCTGCTTCCCTCTCCCAGTCTCTGCACCTCGACAGTTCACGGAAGCACACCTACTGTTTAAGCGCATCCGACGCAATAATGAAAATCCGAACCAAGACGATTGAATAACAAAACCCGTGTCTCCGATTCGTCGATTTTGTAAATGTTGTTTATATGCGATCTTTGACGCTCGGATGTGGGGAGAATGACTTGCGCAAAAGGTTGACCAACCC
>UYJD01000016.1:541530-567936 GCA_900618795.1 Cyanodermella asteris
GTGACATACTTGTATTTCACAACGACTAGGAGGCGCATGCATGCCACGCAGAAGCAGCTATCTGCTGTTTCAGGCAAGATCAACTACGCGCTCGGACGAATCACTAGCCGGGTATCAACGCTCACGATGCCGTGGTGCCAGCGCGGCCGGCCAGCTCTCGCTGTCCGATTCGAACTTTCCCGTTATTGACTAGCCTCCGTCCAGTTGGGCCCTTGTATCAGCGTCTGAACTTCATTTATTTCTCCGGTAGGCTGAAAACCATCGTGCCGCCGCCAGGAGCAACAAGGTGTACCTGTCTACACTTTGGTAGGCTATGACCTCAGCAGCCCCCCAGCTCGCTGAAGGACGACTCCTATCGAGAGGTGCTCTCGCACCCAACATGACTTGTTCAGACCGCTCGCGCCAAGACGAATCGTCTCTACTCTGATATGCAGGTGAGGACTTCCGAAGCAAGGCTCATCGAAGATCATGCGGGACGGTTCCTGCAAACGGGCACTACTGGAGTCTGGACGTGATGTTTGACGAGCAGCGCGACAGCGCCGTGACTTGTTGTTATTATCTCGGGAGGCATATACGTGCAGGTAGACCTCAACTTTCATTTGTACCGCCCCGGCTCTCCTACGCTGGTCTCAATTGTCTTCACTATTCCAAGGTTGATTCGATATCTGCTGCACTGCAGTCACAAGTACTTACTCCCGATCCGAGCTATTGGAGATGGGCGTATCAACTGCGAAGTACTCTCTATTCGTGGTTACTCTCGGCATCTTGCATATTGCATTGGCCGCGACCTCCTTCCTTACGACCAGCCCGTACGTCGCCGTTTACTGCGACGTCCAAGCACCGGGGGGGACCGGAAGTCTGTGGCATGAAAGAAACCAACACTCTGGGCTACTACATTGGTGTGTCAATTGTGCAGAGACTCGAGATTCTTCCTAACAACCATGATCAACCCTTGTCCCTTCCCCCTTCGTCATACTGCTCCCTTCAATTGGTCTCCTTACTGACCCTGCCATCTTCCAGTCACCGAATACTACGGTCCTTACGAGACCATCAACAGTGCCGGTGACACCATCACGATCACCGGAGTCAGTCAGGTCGGCACGGACCCTTGCCCGTATATCACGACTTCGCCCGTCTTGCCCGGCCAAGGTACCTATACCCCTACCTCCGATCGTTTTATTCCGGCGTGCGCGACGTACGTTGGCGTGGCAAACAAGCCTGCTACGACTGTCGTGCCGAGCGCGACCTCGATCGTGCCTACTGGCAGCATGTCGGTGAGCCACGTGCCGACGGCGTCAATGCCCATTTTTCAGAACATGGCTGCTACACCTGGGCCGAAGGTTGCGATGGCGGCGGCGGGCGCGGTGGGCGTTGTTGCTGCTGCGCTGATTTGAGGCGATGAAGCGACGGCGCTTTTCTTTGCAGATACATTTCGGAGTGAGAGATCCGATTTGCGGTTATTCAGATAGCTGTATATGCTCGGCAGCACACGATACGCGAAGACGATGCAATACTTGAAATGCCAAAAGTTGCGGTGGAGTACTATTCCAGACCTTGAATCGCACTGCGTCCGTCCCTGCTCTGACGTTCACGCAGACGGTTCTCAATGATCATGACTCGGCCAGCCTTAAGGAACGCTGCTCGCGCACCTGCGCTCTCAGCCCATCGCTCCTCTACTCCGGCAAGGATCGCGGCAGCCTCCTGTGCAATCTGCGACAGGTCCGAGAGATTTTTGTCCTGCTCTAGCTTCTGCTGCACCCGAACATGAAAAGCCTCGGCCTGGTCCATCAAGTAATACGCGAGGTCTTCCGCAAGGATTTTCTGAGCGAGATCCTGCTTCGTCTTGATAAAAGTAATGCCTCGCTGAACAGACTCGAAAATTTGCCTCTTCGGACTATTCCGAGACATGGCGCTAAATCGAGGCTTGGTGAGCTTCTCGACCTTGGACAGGGAGCTCAACAGGTTTGCCAGTGCCTGAGCTACATCGCTATCGCCGTCCGAGTGTGCAGCTGCGGAGGCTTTGGAACCGTGACCTGAAGATCTTCCTGAATGACGGGACGAGTGACGGGAGCGTCGTCCATCGCTGTATCCAGGCCCGCTCCGATCAGGCAACTTGGCGCCACTCCCAATTTGATTCTTCTGCTTGAACTTCTCGAGCCAGGTGGTGCTGCTGAACTTCTCCGCTGCCTCGGGTTTGCCTGCTGACGCCGCGAAGAACGTCGCTTTATTCAGCAATGCTTCGTCTGTAATTTGTATACCCTTCTGTTGTTGCTTCGCAGCCCAGTTCTTCAGCGCCCGTTCAATCCGTTCAATGTCGTAGACGCGCGTGGGAGCTTTGCTGCCGTCGGCTGAGCCAAGGTATCTCTCCTTTAGACGTAAGACCTTCGACACGGTGCTCCTCTTTACCCCGAACATTGCACCATTTTCTGTCTGCTTTATTGTTGGGCTGTCCTCGTGATATTGACACATCCTTCGTCGATCGTCGTCTGTCAGCGTACGTTCCGAAGTGGACGTCTGCTCCTGTAGGGTCTTGCTTCCATGATCTCTGTAAGCAAACCCGAAATGGTTGTCGTTGCCAATCTGCCTCGGTGATGGTGGTGGCGTAGACACAGCATCAAAAGGCTTCTTGGCTTCTTCTAACGTCTGATGCATGCGAATGGTTTGAGCAAACTTGGATCTGTCCCGAGTCAGATCGGCGAGTTCTTTTATAGTAAGAGTCGTCGAAAGCTCGTCTATGACCGACTCGGATAAGCCCTGGATGAATGACTCCCTGTGTTCATGCGGTAACGTGTCGCCATGATTGGCATTGGTTGACATGGCAGGTTTTGGTACTGTCGCATGGTGCTCGTCTTGCCGTCTCGCCAGTCTTTCGCTGGATTCTCTGTAATGAATCATGTGAGATCTTAGAGTCCGCAAAAGCTGGTCCTTGGTCGTCTCCTGTCAGTCTGGGCTCGTGAAAGGCGAGAGCGTAACATCGTACTTCCCTAGCTGTGCTGTGAACCACACTTCTTGGCTCTTCTGTCTGATCCAGGACCTCATCTAACATTGCCGACGCCTCCTCGATCGTGGGAATGGCCAGTGTACGAGCCACGGAAGTAGATGCACCTTCGGTTTGATGCCAGGCTCTCTGTTCGGGTTCCCACGCTGCCGGGTCTGGAAAAAGAGAACCTGCTAACAGAGCTGAGCGGTCCAGAAACCCTCTTTTCGGGTCGCCTATCAACAATTCGTAAGCTGACTGTATATGGTGGAAACTGGCGAAAAAGATTTTGTCCTTCTCGTCAGGTGAAGCTCCGGGGTACTTGTCGGGGTGACATTCGAGGAAGTTCTTGAGGTAGGAGTGACGAATCAAGTCGACACTAGCGTCCTCTGGAATGCCTAAAATCGCATATGGATCTTCTGGCGGCGGAGGAAGAGACATGGTGTGAGATCTCTGAGCCCTTTCGATGGAGATGGATCAGCTTCATGAGAGGGTTAGTTAGCGCTCGACAAATGAGGGGCTGTGAGCATCGAGACGCTTCTGTTGTCCTCAGTCGATAGGTTGATGGGTATGCAGGTTCATGCCATACAAAATCTGTTCGCCTTGGGAGATCTTGGATGACCTCGCAAGTCGAAGGTGCTGCATGGTCACAGTTGCCAATGCGCAAGGCTGATTGGCACTGCGAAGAGGGTAGACGGGGCTCTGCATGTGGGCACTATTTGACCTTCTTGGCAACTGCCGAAGGCAGCCACAAGTCGTTGTCGGACCATTGATGGAAGGACGGCTAGATGTTCTCACGTGCCTACGTGCATAAGTCCTTCTATCTCCCCAGGTATTGTGATAGTACAAGATATGGGACCTGGCGGGCTTGGGTAACGGCTTTTGGTACGAAGCATCGACCTGGCCAATGCACTGCCGATCATCGACCAACGTCGTTGCATGCTCACAACCGACTCTTCGCAAGCACAATCCGAGCAAGGCTTCAGTAGATTCGATTTCGACTTCTGTTGATAATATGTGAGGCAGGAATGAACATGCGTCATACAGACTTTGAAATATATAGTCAAGCTGAGTAACTATACGGGTGCCATTCCAGCTAGCGAAGCGCACAAAACCTCCATATAGTTTCACTGGTCGCTGAACAATCTCTGTGGCGGACATGTACCTTGTCTACGTGCTTTTGGAATGCCGAGCAGCGTAATCTTCAAACTCTACAACCCTTTCTTCACGGGTTCGCGCTAGACGTGCATCATCACAATTTCCGACGGTGACCGCAGAAACAGCGCTACGAACCCTACTTCCCTGATCCCAACGCTAGTACCCACGACCGCAACATGACATACGAGACGGTTACAAACATCTATACTGAATTGAATGAGCGCATGGGAGGCACCAATCGCCATCTAAATACGGCCCTGTCGCACACACTCTCTCCTCCTGCAGCTACACCTCAGGGAAGGTTTTCTAAAGCGAGCATCCAATTCCCTCCAGACGGCTCTCGCCAACGCATCCACTTTTCCTGCCATGAAATATTGGAAATCCCTCAACTTTGGCGCAAACTGCAAAAGCATTTCTGCTTCTTCAGCTCCGCTTTCAGGTCTGCAGGCAGCAGACCACACGCCAGCAGCTATCAGATCTTCCAGCTCAGGAAATAGTGGGTGGCGCAGCTGCGCCATTGGTGAAAAAGCCTCGGACGAAAGCCAGCCGTTCAGCTGAAGGCAGGTGATTCTCCGACAATGCCGTGCTATTGCAACGACGCAAGCGGGAGCCAGAAAAAAGCCGGGCTCAATAGTCAACATCAACAATGAAGGCCAAGATGAGGTGAGCCGTGGGATTACCTGCTCAGTCAAGGTCCTACCTTCGAAGACGTCATTTGAGGCTCCCAGCCGAAAGCTTTGCAGATCCCCGAGGTCAGCCAGGGGGAGGAGGGCTTTGGCGTCAAACTCAGAGCAGACGTATGAGCTATGTAGATGTATCGTCAGCGTTCGCAAAGTGGATATCTTCGAGATAGGCTGGAACGAGCTTTCCAGGGAAGCGGTAGTCCTATCAGCGTGTCAGTGCCAACACAGATCGGCCTGAAATGACACCTACCCAGACACCCTGTGGAGAGTAAGGTTTAGATACACCACATGGACAAAGCGCGGTGCAAGGCGATGCACAGAGATTGGGTCGATGGAGCCGATGAACTGTTCCACAGTCTTGAAAGCTTCGGGTCTCTGCATGAGATATTGAATGGTCCTGTCCAGGAACAGCCATTCTCTTCCCAGCTTCACCACCTTCATAGAGGCTTTCGAGATCAGATATCGGAGTGCCTCTCGTGGAACAGGAACTCCTCCAAAGTTTGGCCGGTCCAAGATTACCATGTTTAGGTATGTGAAGCTCTTCAAGAAATCGACGGCTCGATTTGCGGAGATCTCCGGCGCAAATCCACCGATCTCAAGAGATGTAAGACGGCGGCATTTCCTCAAATCGTCCATCGTGTACTTTTTGAGTGACCTTCCGTCAACAAGTACCGATTTCAAAGAATGGCCGAACCAATGCCGAATCAGCAAGCTTGCCACCAGCGGATAAGGGGGAAGTCTGAGGTATTGCAGTTTCGGGAAGTGCAATGCTGCGAGCGTGAAGAGAGTCACATTTTCGCTTACCCAGCCCATATGATTGAGCACCGGACTCATGTCCAGGTCAGTGACGGAATTGGCATAATATTGTCCGCGACGGGGATCTTTGATGGAGATGAGGCCCTCCAGCGTTGAGTCTCTGCGCTTCGTGGTTAGTAATGGGTCACAGGAGCGAGAAGGCTTGCTCACCACCAGATATCACGGCGCGCTTCTTCGAACCATGTCTTGTTTACGCGGCAGAGCCGGGCCAGCGTTGCGTAATCGCCATCCAATTCAACGACAATGTGCTGAATGTTGTCGACCAGATTTCAGACGCTCTTGGTGGCGCTCATTGTTGATAGGCATCGCCTTCAGAAGCGAAGAAATTGAAAGAAAAGCTCAGGTGCAGCTGCTCCAGAAACACAACATGTGACAGATCAGAAGGGTTTATTGGCAAGTCAGGCTCAAGTGAAATAGGCACCTTGTCCGGATGCTTGGCTGTTTGCGCCGTCTGCCAGATTCGCGCTTTACAAGGCTCCTTCGCGTCCTGTAATCCAAAATCATTGCGCTTCGCGTTTAGAATACTATCGCTATCAGCTGGCGAAGACATTGGTGGCGACAGAATGGTTACGATGAAGCTCGATGAGACTTGCAAGAAGCTGCTCATGCCTTTGGGTCGGGCCACGATGGGAGTTGACCCATGTCAAATCAAAATACCCTTGTTGAGTCCCAATGACGGTAAGTGCTCCGGCGCCTCTATTTTATTCCCACTGAGTTTTTACCAGATAGCTTACCCGATTATCTGATCATCATAAATCCGCAAGCTCTGAGTTACCGCAGAAGATTGAGATCACGCGGCTTGAATCGAAGCGCACGACGTACGCCATCTACCCTGCATTCTGATGAGAGTCGTAAGAGCGCTGAAAGCTCTGACTTGTGGGTCGTCATCGCCTCGAGCGGAGACGTCCCGCCATCTAGTGGATGCCTGGGCATTGAAGCCATTCTCATCAGTCCCCAAAAGATAGTGCAGCTCGGGTTCCCGCTATTGTCCCGAAGCGCTCGAGAAAATGACCCACACCTTTATCAAGGAGCATCGGAAACCCAGTGGAGCCATCTCGTATTGTGGAGGATTCCCCATGAGGCTGTCGTGGACGTTCTACAAAAGTCAGATCTCGAAAGACTGGAACAGGTGGCTAGCTCCGGCAGAAGAGCCATGCACTCTGTACTCACAGACATGGTACGGTTCTTCAACGAGAAAACTATACCCCAACACTTGCTGGGACAGGCGACAGTCACCGGGAACTCGGCCAACAACTCGCTCACCAAGGCAATTTCAAAAGCCCCAGTGACATCTGCGGATGCTTCCGGATCCAAGTCAGAGGCCGCTGCACAAGGCTGCGGAAGTTTTGAGTCACACAACGAGATCTCTGCTACACTCGAGACTGGCTTGCAGACTCAGAAAAGAAGGGGACCTCGTGAGGATTGTAGCGAGGTTCCTGCTCAGGCCCCGGCCACGCAAGCTGAACTAGCGGCGACAACCAACCTGGCATCCAGCTCTCGAGTCGAGACCAGCGCGGGGATCGGCGAGCCCGAATTGCACGATCGCAAGCGAAGGAGGATGGATGTGGTCTATCGCGGAACGCTGAGTGGAAGTGCATGCATGTTCTTGAGACAATTTTAGAGCCACTCAACCGTCGAAGGGTCAAGCCTGTGTTTGGAAAGTTTCCATGTTGCAAATTTCACCATGTATTCGTTGATCTCAAGAGGCGCAATAGAATCAGTTCGTGTGCGAAGGACTTCAATATTCCTCATTCTCTCGTGTAATCAAAGGCCTGTTATGAATGTATTTGTACAAACCTACTCATAATGTCATACGTGGATAAGTCCAGCACCTGGCGCAGTGATTATGGCACGAGATAAACTGACACTTTTCCGGGGCTCGACTTGCATTCCTAGGGGCTGTTGGCAAAACGGCAGTCACTTCACGTTTGACTTGGGTAAGTCGGGGTGTGATCCGTACGAACATCTCATAGCTGGCGCAGATCAGGGACAATGAACATGATGCTCAATGATTTGAGTATGAGCCTATCTACCTCCCGCAGCCCAGAACTCGTCAAGCGTCTCTTGTCTGACTTCCCAAGCCCAGTGATGACAAGTCTGATGCTTGACGGGGCTGACCTCAGGACTGTCTTCATCTTCGCCATCATCCCAGACAGTCCGCACGCCAAGCTGGCCATATGTCTTCAGAAGCATACGTCTCCATCTGCCAGTTTCGCCGACACACTTCCTCCATCGACTGATTTGGCGATCATCATCGTCACACCTCCTGCCTCGAAAGAATCGCGTGTACCATTGAAACCAGCCTCTGACGTCGTGCTCGTGTCTGATCCAGCCGGCTTCCTCCCATTGTTCAATGGTCTGCCCACAAGCGACCTTGAACTTGTTTACATCCGGGTCGTATGTGCTGGACGTCAAGAATCGTTCCACGTCCAGACCTTCGATCCATTCTTTTGGTAATTCTTGCCAATCGTCCTCTACCACTATGCCGAGCTTGCGTGATCGGACAGGCCGGTAATAGCCGCCGCCGAATGCTCCTTCTCGAAGCATTTCCGCCGGAGACTTGTTCGGCAAAAACGTCGGTGCATCCTCGAAGTGGAACGTGCCTTCAGCATCTCTGGTCGGTTCTGCTGCGGTCGGCTCCCATGTAGACCATCCTGCTTCGATTTCGGCAACACTCGCGGATGGCACTTCGGGTTCCATCGCCTCCTCATTATCCTTGGCCTGCTCATCACTGCGCCTTATGCCAGCACCACGACTCCTGCGTCCCTTCATCGTAAGTACGCGAGCAGAGTTACGGGAGATCTCGTCTTCATTATATGACGGACGTGGCTTGGTCTCATCCTTGAGCCGAGCACTGAGACGCGTTGGCGCTGGCGTCGGTCTGATGATTCTTCGCTTGGTCACTGCCCCTCGATTTCGCGATTGGGTTTCGGAATGCGCGGCCTCGGCCTTTGTGACAATTCTGTGCTTGATGCTCAGCTCTTCAAGCAAGGATTTATTGCGGCGGATGTTCTCCTGCCGTGCTTCTTCATAAGACATTGTAATGTAGTAGCCTTTCGAGATATCGGAGATCGTGATCTTGACGTATAAGCCGCGGGAGCAGCTGATATGCTGGGCCGATAGTCAATAAAGCAGTGTTGAACCAGGCCCCGATTCGACGACTGTGAAATATCACACAGGTTCAATGGGAGGGGAGGATGACAAGAGTCGGATGTTCAGATGTTGATGAAGGACGATCAGGGTGACTTCAGTCAGAGCCCTGACATCATTTCTACCTGCCATTGGACGCGTCGACGCGCCTCAAAAGATCACGTACCAGAGCAAGCAGCCAGTATCGCGATGAGCCACTCTTATCCGAATCCCGTCGAGTAGCCCGTCCACGTAGGTTGGCTGGGGTCTAAGATCCTTGGAATATTGTCGACGAAACGACTCATGAACATCAAATTGAGCCTAACGTGCAGCTCGGGCAGTGACTCCGATCAAAAGCCTTGGGGTGAGATTCAGCCTGAGGTTCAGGCCCTGCGATTTAACTTTCACTTGCCTCAACCCGGGCGCCCTTGACCGCTGGAGCTCTCATCCACTGCCCTTGGTCGGGGCCAAAGCGACAAAGCTTGCACGAAGAACTGGCGCAGATGACAGTCTAGACTTTGAGTCTCGGCCACGCCGTGTCAATGAAGTCAAAGCCATCGGTGGAGCACTTGCCAATCATCGGTCAGAAAGGCCGACTTCATTGCCCACTTCACAGCACCAAAGGCGGCATCATCTGTTGCCAACAACATGCCCGACCTTCGTCGATAACCATTGTGCAGCTGGCCTCGCAAGCTCAGCTGTGCTAGTCGTGAGGTAAGTCGGTGTATAAATTGGTCGTTGCACCTCAATCTACTTTCTATCCGACCACTTGCACCCTACAATCAAAGTTACAATGAAGATCTACGCTTCCGTCTTCGCAGTGTTTATTCTTGCTCTTGGAGCCACGGCTGTGCCTTCGACGCCAGTCAAACACGAGAAAGCTCGCGCCGTGAACCTTAGACCCGCCTGTACATGCCCGCCCAGCTGTCAAAGACTGCGCTGCTGTGAGCCTGGGATTTGCCGACGTGAGTGCAAGGATCACTCATTCCCTGTTTCCCAATGCTCTTTTTTTTTTCCGACGAGGGCCCCAATAATTGCAATTTCGAAGTGGAAGCTGACTTGATGGCAGCGGTAGGCTCTTCTTGCCCATAGGCCACCACGACTATCTGCAGCCATGTAGCGCATTCGAATGGGAGGAAAAGCCTGGAATCAAGATCGAGCCAACCTTGAAACCAACCGAAAGGTCTCCTAAGGCGTTCTCGAGTAATCGCTTTGTACTTTGCGGTCTATCCAGTTTAGCAATGGACACTCGTCAATTATGCTACTTTACCAGGATATGAATCCTCCTGAGCAATATCAATGTCCTGGTACTATGCCATCTGCGAGGTTGTATTATCGCCTTGCCTGTGGACATGCACCATACACCACTCGATTTCAGGGACCTTTGTAGACTGGTTCACGAGCTGTGCTATTGTACCCCACGGACGGCTGTAGCAAGACACTGTAGCTCGCTGCCTGATACGTGCTCTCGCCACAAGTCGGGCACTGGACACCATCGGACTCGAGGCTCGCTTCGCGGTTTACTGAAGCGCGAAAGGCGGAACTGACGTTTCGTTATATCGAAGTTCGAGTTCGGCGCTATAAGGGGACAATTAACGCCCGGTTATAGATGGTATTCCCGAAGTTTCGTCTGAGCCACGGGGAGATCATAGGAGCACTTTCCACATAAGTATGCCTTATCAGAACTCGCGGATATGCCACTGCTGTTTCCTACTGGAGCCAGAGCTTTTGATGATTTCCGGGTCTCTTTTAATCATTCAAGCTCGACATGCTGGCAGCCTGTACGATGGACGCTGCAGTATTCATCGATTTTTGGTCAGGAGCCAAGCATGCGTGACCCACAAAGCATTTACAGCCATCACAACAACATGTTCTGATAATTTTAACATGCGCGACGCGGTGAAGAGTTCTGATACATGATTCTTGGCAGAGTTTGAGGTCAACATTCGCATTAATCAATGTCCCCCTGTGTTGAAGAAAAGATGGAGATACGCCTAGTCGTCAACCGTTTGTCAACGACTGCCTTTAGTAGTGACACGAGCCGCCACATACCTCGCTTAGCTGATCAGAACAGGGGGCTGTCTTACCCGGCGTTGGCTGGGCTTTGGACCTGCGGGGCCGCTAAGTCTTGGACGTTTGTGGTCGAAATCCCCACATCTAGGTGGCGGACGGAAACTCCGTTTCAAGGCTTGGCTAGAAAATCAGTCGAAGCTCCAGGATGCCTGAGGTTCAGGGAACGCTCTGAAGAGTGCCGCAACCAAGCTTTCAAACACAACGCTTCCCAACGTACGACCCAAATACAGGCAAGATGCAGGCACCTGTGGTTGTCATGAGTGAGTCCACCTCTGTTCTCAAATGCAACAGCATCTAATTCCACGCAGACACCCAGGCCGGCGACCGGCAGGTGGGACGCAAGGCCCAGCTTTCAAATATCACAGCTGCGAAGACGTGAGCTCCACATAGAGGACACTCGATCAATAAAGGGTTTCGACTAATACACTGCAGTGTCGCCGACATTATCCGATCATGTCTCGGCCCCAAGGCTATGCTCAAGATGCTGCTCGACCCTATGGGCGGTATTGTCCTGACAAACGACGGTCACGCGATTCTCCGAGAGATTGAGGTTTCACACCCCGCTGCAAAGTCAATAATCGAATTGAGCAGAGCTCAGGACGAAGAGGTGGGAGACGGCACTACGACGGTCATCATTCTAGCAGGCGAGATCCTTGCCCGCGCTTTGCCCCAGCTGGAACGCAACATCCATCCTGTCGTGATCATTCAAGCTTTCAAACGCGCTCTATCCGACGCCCTGGAGGTTATTGACAAAATTTCTCTACCCATCGACTTCGACGACGACGACCAGATGTACAAGCTCATTTCTTCCTCAATAGGAACCAAGTTCGTGGCTCGGTGGTCCAAACTCATGTGCAGCCTGGCTTTACAGGCGGTCCGGACAGTCAGTCATGACGCAGGTGGAGGCAACAAGGAGGTCGATATCAAAAGATACGCCCGTGTGGAGAAGATTCCTGGCGGCGAGATCGAAGACAGCACGGTTCTGGACGGCGTCATGCTGAACAAGGACATCACACACCCTAAGATGCGCAGGCGCATCGAAAACCCACGCATCGTCCTTCTTGACTGCCCTCTGGAATACAAGAAGGGCGAGTCACAGACGCAGATCGAAATCAGCAAGGATGACGACTGGAACAGGATATTGCAGATCGAGGAGGAGCAGGTCAAGTCGATGTGCGACGCTATCATTGCCATTAAGCCCGATCTGGTTATAACGGAGAAGGGAGTCAGCGACCTAGCACAGCATTTCTTGGTCAAGGCAGGCATTACAGCGCTGCGACGTGTCAGAAAGACGGACAACAACAGAGTTGCGCGCGCAGTTGGTGCTACGATTGTCAATCGGGTGGATGACATACAGGAGTCGGATGTGGGAACACTATGTGGTCTTTTCGAGATTAGCAAAATCGGCGACGAGTACTTCACCTTCTTGACAAAATGCAGAACACCGAAAGCATGCACCATCCTGCTTCGAGGCCCGTCAAAGGATATCTTGAACGAGATCGAGAGGAATTTGCAGGACGCAATGAGTGTGGCGAAGAACGTGGTCTTCCACCCGAAGTTGGCTCCTGGAGGTGGAGCTACCGAGATGGCTGTCAGTGTACGACTGTCGCAGATGGCGAGCAAGGTTGAGGGTGTCGCGCAGTGGCCTTACCGCGCAGTCGGCGAAGCCATGACGGTCGTTGCGAGAACACTGGTACAGAACAGCGGAAGCAGCAGAATCCTTCCCGTCCTTTCTGAACTCACGGCGAAACACTCACAAGGTCTGCACACTTGGGGCGTGGACGGCGACTCTGGCAAGGCCGTTGACATGAACGAATACGGGGTGTGGGAGCCGGAGCAGGTCAAGTTACAGAGCATCAAGACGGCGATCGAGTCGGCGTGCTTGCTGCTACGAGTGGACGATATCTGCAGCGGCAAGAAAGCGCAACAGGGCAGCGGCCCCATGGGTGGCGGCGAGGATTAGACAATAGACAAGCAATGAAGCGGAAATGAAAACTCCTTCTTCCGTAATCTGAATCTTCCACTCGTAGTATGGTAGTCTTCACTGTCACATTCGGAGAATCTCTACAGATGAGCAATAATGCCTACCACTTACACGTCGATCTAGTGACTATTTTTGATGGATATATATGGGATTAAGCTCAAGTACTTCGCGAGACGTGGTCGCGATTGAGTGTTGCATTGATTGATAAAGAACGCTCAGATATGTCGACATCCATACATGCGCCACGACGTTTCCTTGGCTAACGTGTGCCTGTTGCAAATCTGTTGAAGTAATGACTCCCCATTGGAGCCATTCAACTGCCAAGCTTTCAAGCTGTGTTTACTTTGAGGGTCGCAACTTCCTCTTCGGGCGCTCTTTCCTGGCGCCAAAGCTGCCTCGAACACGCGCCAACTAATCCACAGCGAGCGCGCAGCGCGGGCACGTTGCGCTAAGCAGCATGCATTAGCATGGAGCTCGACACTGATATACAGAGATCCTCATCGTCCTCCCCTGACCCTCTCGGACAGCCAGACTTGAGCTCACCGCTGCGTACTCCGCGAAGTAGAAGCCGTAGCCGCCGAAGCTCTTCTCGGCGATTCGAGATCCTACACTCACCCACCCCGGCGTCCCGCAACGCGTCGAAAAGTCGCTCTCGAACGAATACACCGGCCCCAGTATTCACGAATGAAATGACCACCCCGCGACGCTCCCCGCGAACTGGCGCGACCCGGCGACGAGAGGTGGAGAGAGCCACGGAGGAGGAAGAAGAACCGATAGACATGGCAGCGGACATGGATGTGGACGATGACTCGGACGGACCCAAATCACCAAGCCAATCTTTCCTTGGTGAGGCGACAACGACGGTTGTACCGATAAAGAGTGGCGACGAGACGCCTAAGAGGGGAAGAAAAAGACCAGGAACTCCGCGACGGAAGGGCACGCCGGTTCCCAAGCGCAAGTGGAATGCGTTCTCCCCAGAGCTGGATGCAGATGAAGAGCAGGAACGACGAGGCATTGGCTCGCCATCGCCAAAGCCATCTGCTGCCAGGCCTAGAAGATCACTCACAAAGACAGCGCAGGAGGATCTACTTGGTCCGCCATTGAAGCCGAATAATCGCTTATCTCCACCTTCAAATACACTGCCGGTACCCGGTGCATCGCCTGGGAAGCGACGACGAGTTGTCAGCGATGGCTCTGACGACTTCACCTACACCATTGCAGACCACACGAATGGCTCCACAACGCGCGGAAACGGCACCGGCTCAGTTCGACGAAGCCGGAAGTCAGCAATAACTCCACTCCAGCAACCCGACACGAAGACCGCTGCTTCACCACGCGTCATTTCAAGCAACTCAATGTCTTCCTCAGCACAGGTCCAGCCTTCGTACCAACGCCTGAGCGCCTCTCTATTAGGGAAATTCCATGATCCCACCGATGAGCACGACGAGTTTGACTCAATCATGGAGAGCGAGGATTTTACGCGTGTTTCCCTATCCAACATACCGTCCGGGCAATATCTTCGGTCGCTGACAGGAGGAGCATCAGAGACAAGCGCACTTGCAAACGGTACCAGCTCTGCTAGCGAGAGGTCTGCAAACACTGCCACTACATCAGAACCACATCGGACAATGGCCACGGACCAACAAAAAGACCCTTCAACATTAGAAGAATCTGCTGTAGGAACTGGATTTCTCGCAGATTTCGGGTCTGGCACGAAACGCGCCATGAGAGACGCTCTCAGACTGGGCGATCGCCTTGCTAAACAGCAGGTTGAAGCGAAGAAAGCCGCAGCAAGCGTAGAAGAAGCTACAGGTAACGTCTGGGCTGAGCTTGCCGAGGAGGAAAGTCTGGAAGCATCAACCTCTGCACCGTCAGCTCACATTCTCTCGAACAATGCACAAGCCTTTGGTCAAAACCATACCGGAGCAGCATTTCCTAGCGACAGTCCCGAAGGCGTCAGATACCCAGAGCTTCCGCAGCAACAACCAACCCCTGACCAGAGCGATGATCATGAAACTCAAGACGCGGGTAATGAGATGAGCTGGAAATATGACACCCCGGCAAAGGCTCGACTAGGCTTGCCCACTCAGCTAGGTTCAAACAGTAAAGTGCCGTCAGCGGCCAAAACACCTCCTGTTCCGCCCTGGAATAGTTCGCCAGTAGTGAAGTCGGCGGGAAGCGGGCCGACTCAGGCCGCCTATGCTGATTCGTCCCCTGACAAGCAGTTGTTCTTGGAACAGGCTGCATACGAGATGGAGGCGACAGCAGCGGATACTGCAGCTTCACGGCGTCGAGTGTTCGCAGGCGACGGCCATGACACAGCAGAGGAAGACGGTGATGAGGAAGAGGATGAGGAAGATGTTACTGGCACTGAAGACGAAGACGAGGAGGACGCCGACAAGTACCACGATGGGGATGCGGAAGAGCCGATCGTAATCAATAGTGAAGAAGTCGGCTCCGATCTCGACAGTGACAGCGACATATCTGAAGAGCCGCCAGTCATCAGTGACGCCACAAGATCAGTCCTCGAAGACGACACGGACATATGGGCCAACGAAGCTCAAGCGAGCCTCGACGAAAGCGGCCTTCAGCAACATGATTCAAAGGATGCTCCCCAAGAACAACGGCCACCCTCAAGCCCCACTCAAATCTCTTCACCTCTCACCATGAGGGGTGCGCTTCCCCTACCAAACACGGAGAAGTCACAACTTCCAGAGCTTGACAAAGAATTGTACCCACCACGACGCGGCAAGCTACTCAGTATGTGGCGTCGTCAGGGTGACAGCCCTGTGGTCTATAGTGACGAGCCTGAGCTGCCACCCGCGGAAGACGCAAATCAGTTGAAGACCACTCAAGGACTGAGCAGAAAACGCAAGCTTGTTACTCCGCCGGACGTCCGCAAGAAGGCCACATATAACGATGCCGATTTCTCAATACTGTCCGAATTCAAAGGCGTTGCGCTGCGCAAAAGTCCTCCGCAGACCAATGATCCTCCCAGTTCACCTACGAAGCAAGTCAGATTCGAGAGTGAAGATCCTGAGCACCCATATCTCCCAACAACACCTGTGCAACCTACTGTGGAAGCAATACACGAAGACGATGAAACGCCAACAGATCGGTCTCGAGACGTTGATTTTGATGACTCGACCGACTACGCTTCGGACGAGGAGTCGGAAGAGGAAGTGAGGCCAGCGAAGAGGACCAGAGTGGACCCGCCACCCAGAATCAGATGGGAGGAAAAAACGCCGACACCGCCCAGGAAAGGCTCCTGGCTCTCCGGATGGCTGCCTTCGTGGTTCAAAGCTCCTGCAGAGCCAATTTTCAGCTTTTCCTTTCCTCGCCTCGCATCCAAACCGGAGTCGCCTGAATGCTACGAGCCAACTATGCCTGATGGTGAATTCACCGTGGAAGACCATCACGCATTGGCGAGACTCTACGAACGCGCTAAAGACAAGCCATCCCCTGAAGCCGAAAGTGATGATGTACTTGACCTCTTGGGTCGAGAGATCACCAGTTACGGGTGGAAGAAGCTGATCAACGCCTGGGAGCTGGGCATTGTGGAGGAGTTCCTCCAAGATCCATTCAATGACGACCGGTTCACGCCTAAAGATATTGCAGTCAGGCTGTTTGGTATCTGGGCCGTGGACGTCCAGCAGGGCAAGACGGGCCTGGGAAACGGCACTGCCGGGTTATTCTCAAGTGACTATGTTGCGAACCAGAAGGCCGTCTTGGCCAAGGCGAAGAGAATGAGGTCCTTGGCCGCGAGCTAGTGACGATGGGGTAGGAGGAGGACAACATTGATGAGGCATGACTTTTTAGCTCACAGAGCATTTGATGAGATTAATACCCCCAGACCGCGATGTGAAACGCACGGCGTCGTCGCTCATGGAAGAGCTTCACCTCTGCCCCGCATTCACGATCATCTAGTGCAAATTCATTTTCTCCAATCTCACTCACTCCATGCCTCCCAACCTTCGTAGTCCTCCAAATATGCCCCTACTCCTGCTGCTCTCCCTCTGCGTCTCGCCTCGCAGGCTGCCTGCCCTCGACCTCTCCGTACTCCTCCGCCCAGCACGGATGCTCGCCCCCGTCCTGTCTTTCGCCTCTTGCAGCTCCTTCTCCCATCCTTCAATCACCTTCGCCCTGGCCTTCTCCTCGCTCGTTCCCCTCCAGACCGTACACAGATCTCGTAGCTGCTTCAGCCGCTGTTCAGCCGCAGCAAGGCCCTCTGCTCCTCCTTCACCGCCTTTCCCCGGGTCCAGATGATCAAAGATTGAGGCTCGCATTTTCGTGAGCGCTTCTTGGCCTGCAGCTTCGAGCGCGGGATCGATTGGCGGGGCGACGGAGACGAACGAGGTGGCAGAGGTGGCTTGTGTGAGGAGGGAAGGCGGTAGGGGAAAGGAGAGCGCGGCGTCGAAGGCTGAGATGACGGCCTGGAGACTTGTTCGGACGCGGTGGAGGGTGCGAAGACGAGCCAGGGCCGGTGGCGCCAGAGGATCGATGGAGTCCTCGTTGATGGAACTGGACGCCTCTGTCGTGGTCATTGTCGAACCTTTGGCGTTCTCGTCTGCATCCTCGTCCTCGTCGACTTCCTCGTCGGGTGCTGGTTTCTCATCTCCATTTCCATTGACCCCATTGCCGTCCTCGTGCGCACCATTCCGCTCCGGCACTGCTTTCTTTGGAGCTACAAACCTGCTGACGTCCGCCGCTAATTCCGTGCCCATGACCTCCTCCAGCCCCACTGCCTCTCCGCGGAGCAATTCGACCTCGTACGCGAGCCTGCTCCCGGATCGAAGGATCTCATCGGTGAGGCTGGTGAGGGTGTCGACGAGCCGTGACTCTTGTGCCGAGAGCTGCGCTAGCTGTGTTTGGGTATGAGAGACGAGGTCCGGGAGACTGGCGGATTTGGAAGGGATGATGGGCTGTTGGGTGGTGGCGATGCCGAGGGGTGGGAGGGCGGAGTTTAGGTAGGCGGTGGGGTCAAAGGTAGGTGCGATGAAGGGCGCCAGGACGGGGTCGGAAGTATGAGCTGAGGCGGGCTTCGCAGGCTCTTTGCTTCGATTGCTCATGATCGTTGTGATGATTCAGATATATTGACGGGTTGAGTCATTTGTTGACTTTGGCGAAGCTCGTATACTATAGAGTTTCGCCAAATTTGTGCCTTCGGGGTGTACTTTGATGAAACGCCTATGAAATTAAGAAGCGGACGCCACAAAGACTTTTCTACTTGGGTAAAGAACGAGCCTGACCAGAACATTGAAGTCGATAACGTACATTTACAAGAGGCGCTTCAGATGGCGCTGATGTCGAGGGCTGGCAGAAGGTTTCGGGTTTACGTGGAGAACCGCAGCCGAGGTGGCCCTTGAAGGATTCTGGACCTCAAAGACAACGTTTGATCTTGACAGCCACTAGCAGCCGGCCTCATGCATTCAAACAGCGCGTCAAGCGGGCGCAATGAGGACTTTGGCTAGGTCCAACTGATGCACGCTGAGTCAACGATGGGTGGAGACAAGGTGAGTAGCGAGGCAGAACAGGTCGCTTCCGCGAAGCAGAGGCAGTGAGGCAAGGCAACCGCAAGGCTGTCTGCTGTCGCCAGCTCACTCTCATCTCTCCTTCTACTCTCATAGCACCCAATCTTACTTCTGGTCGCTCGTCTGTCGTACTATCAACAGTGTCTGCCTTCACTGGAGCGCCTACTGTGGTTCTGACTGAGGTGATCCAGCCATTGTGTCTCTTACTTGCGAGTCACGCTCCGCGCGAACCCCGGCTCAAAGACGGCGGCACCAGGGCGGACAGCTGCTTGTTTGTAGCTTTTCCATGGCAGGTGAATTCAGCTTCGCCATCTGCCCTCCTTGTCTGCTGGCACTGCGCTGTCTCGCCGGAGCTTGAAGGCAAGCTCCCTCTCAATCCACCACCCAACCAATTCCCTCCCCCTCCCTCCTCTCCGACCGCTCTGACAATTCGTCACCGATAATGCCGCGCAGACAGTTCATCGCCGACCTCCAGACAGCGCAATGTGCGAGCCTCCCTCCGCATTTCTCTGGTCTCAGACCTGGCGACGAAGACGGCAGCTTCATCCTCAAATATCAAGTCCCCGGCTTTGGCTCGCAATTGGTCCATCTCCAAGGACAGGTCACTGACGTCGGGGACTATCCTTCTGATCACAGATACTTCGTTTACAGCACGTCCGACGACGTCCCTGAATTCGTCAACGAGATCCTCTCCGATACCTCGACCTTCGATGGTCTCAAGATCCCCCAGCTCATCACGAAGCTGGCCAAAAAGTTTGATGAACAGACACGCGGATCGCTACAAAATCCTCATAATCTCGACAGTGACGGCGACGAGGATCAGGAAATGTGGGACGGCGATGATGATTTAATCGAAATCCACGACAACCATGACGAGTCAGACGGTGAAGAGGACTTCCAAGATGATTTTGGCCTGGCTGCAGACTTCAATCCCCAACAGCACACAACTTCCTCTGTCACAAATGCGGGACTACACGCCACGCCAGCTACTACCGCCAAGTACAATGCGAAGATACGCACTGACATGCGACAAGTCAAAGCCGCCGGGTTCCGCGTTTCCAGCTATACATCCCCGTTCGATCATGCACGAGATTTCTACATGATCGTATCCTGCAGAATTGCAAAGCTCAATATTTCCGAGGATGCACTGGCGGCATGGAATCTGACTCGTGAAAAGTACATTATCTTGATGTTCCACTACACCGACGGCTACAAGACTTTCGATGAAGTCACGGCTGAAGCAAAGCATGGCAGACACACGATGAACTTTCGCGTTGCCGTTAGCACCAAGCGCAAGGGCACGCGTCAGGAAACAATTGACGCTTTCAGCACAACGCATGATAGGCGAACCGTAAACACAGGCACAGAGGCGAACAGTGACTTCACTCCACTTGAAGGCTTCTTGGAAAAGTTTTTCATCGATCGACCCTTGAATGAGCTCATGAACGGCCGCTTCGTCGACATTATTCGACTACGTCAGATTCATAAATTAGGCTGGGACGGAGCAGAACGCTATTTTCAGGATCATCAGGCTATGAATGCCACCTCGACACTTGTTGAGCTCGAGTATTTCAACAGTAACGAGCCCATCACCTGGAAAACCCGGCCTTTGCTCCTCATCGATGACCATTTTGCAAAGAGTGGCCCCGATCGATCCTTGCCTCTCATTGCGATGGAATTCATGCTTCGTCACATGATCCAATGCACGGAATTTTGCCTAGTCTGTCACACCAAACTCGACACTAACTTCGAAGCCCTCAAACCCTACGTGTGCTCGAAACCTCTGTGTTTGTATCAGTACATGTCCTTGGGGTTCGGTCCGTCTATGGAGCACGAGATTCTGTCACAGCCATATGTTGTGGACCTGTTGGTTTCATTCTGCTATTCGAGGGCTCAGGCTAGCAAGTTGGATGATCTTCCGATTGGCATGGGTTTGATGGTCCCGGACCCGAGTTTTATGCACACAAATTGGCTCACATATCAGCCTGAAGTTCCCCCAACAGCTGGGCCGTCTGGTGGCGCTCTGCCGCAGGTGGTGGGCGGAGGCAAGATACACGTCAACTACGATGAGGCCAGGAATCAAATGACCTGTTCTGATGCAGAGGCAAACCCTAATCTCAGAGCTGGAGATTGGGTCGTGATTGAACACACCGCGAAAACTTCAACTGGGCCACAAATGCGACGACTCCATCGCAAAGTGGTAGAATCATGGTTCCCTGTCATCAGGCTTGCACCGGGCCCCGAAGCCCCGACGCCAGCCAGTGGCAACCCTACACCACCCGTCACAGGCAATGTCGGTGCCGGCATCGAGGCCCTCATCCAAAAGTTCCAATATAACTTCGATGAGCTGGACCGTAAAAGCCAGCACAGCATGATATGCCACATGCTCGATGTCTTGCCTACGGTCTCACAGATGAAAGCAGCTCTGCTAACGAATCGCAATAAAACTATGGCACATATTTTCACCGATGTGTCTCCAGCCTCATTGGGCATCTTGCGGTGGATCATCGCTTCAAATAGATCCTGCATCGTTGCGATCGACGATCCAGCCTCGGGTATGGTTAACACGAATGACCGCGTATATGGCATGCCCGGTTATATGCAATTCCGATTCGCACAGGGTGCACCTGACAAAGAGCAACGATTCGTGACAGCCGTCCAGGGAGCGCGAACTCAAAATCCTCCAACCCTGTGGGCCTGGCATGGCTCCGACATCTCCAATTGGCACAGTATCATACGCGAGGGCTTGCATTACAAGTCCGTTACACACGGCAGAGCGTATGGCCATGGTATCTATAATGCTCTAGATGCGGCGACGAGTATGGGATATACCCATATGAGAGGAGGAGTCGCTGGAGGGACTGCTAGGACGGGTTGGCAAAAGACGGAACTGAACATAACCCAAGCGCTCAGTCTCAACGAGATTGTGAACTCACCGAAGGATTTCACGAGCTCCAGTCCTTTCCTTGTGGTACAGCATTTGGATTGGGTGCAGACACGCATTCTTTGCGTCCAGTGCAATGTCGAAAAGAAGACTTACTCCGAAACGTCCAATACACCCATAACACCGAAGCCGACTATGGTGATTGAGCAAGACAAGAGCTTCTGCTCAGTTGGAATTGACAGAAAACCGCTCATCATTCCAGCCAGTGCAATCAGCTCTTCGCGTCGTCAGGCGATGGGCTTGAATGCTACGAAAGGATTCAAGAAGCTGAAAGTCTTCGGCAGCTCCAAGAAACTCGCATCCGCCGAGGAAGTGCTGATGAGCGACGCATCGGATGACGATGACCGTGCTCTTGTTGAGGAACCGAAGCCGGTTCCCGCCACCAGTAGTGCTGTAGTGAAGTCGGTCATCAAGACTGATTTCGTCCCAGGATCTTTGGTTATTGCACAGCTCCCTCGGCTGCCGCCGCCTTCATATGCGACCAATCAAGCAAGTAGAGCACTTACTCGCGCCCTCAAAGAGTTGCAGAAGACGCAGAATGCCTCCCCGACTGCGGAACTAGGCTGGCATCTCTGCGAGGAGGCTCTCGACAACATCTACCAATGGATTGTTGAGCTCCACACTTTCGACTCGGAGCTCCCCCTTGCCGAGGACCTGAAGACCAAAAAGTTGACTTCGGTCGTGCTAGAGCTCAGATTCGGGCCCGAATTCCCCTTTACCCCTCCCTTTGTTCGAGTGGTTCGACCTCGCTTTCTAGGCTTTCAGCAAGGTGGTGGACACGTTACAGCTGGAGGTGCTCTCTGTATGGAACTGCTAACCAACGATGGTTGGAGTGCAGTTTCCAGCATTGAGGCTGTACTGCTCCAGGTCAAGATGGCGATCAGCAGCACCGAACCCAAGCCTGCTAGGCTTCAGCCTGGCCCGGTCGGGGAGTATCATGCTACTGAGGCGATTGAGGCTTACAGGCGGGCTTGCTTGGTTCACGGTGTAAGTTTCCTCTCGCAACTAAATTTTAATGCATCTCAAGCTGACTTTTTTCAAGTGGACTGTTCCGAAAGACTTTCAGCAAATTGCTGGGGCAGGCTAGGGTCCTGAGGGCAGTTATGTCACATCGGCCTCTGCCGAAAGAAGCATGCCAGAAAGCCGTAGCGTCCTCCTCCGCTCGCCTGGCGCCAGTCGAACTTTTCAAAAACGGTAGACAACGACAGGAAAGGGCAGTTAGGTCAGTCTCACCGTAACGACTTAGATCCCACGACGAAGTCAGACGAGTAGGTGAAAACCGGCATAAATATGGTGTGTCGGTGTAGGAGTCACGGTGACCTGAAATGCTGGAACATGTGCAAAGCTCGTGGAAGCGAGCACGTTGCAGAAAACTGACAACTTTTGCAGTCTTAGTGCTTAGAGCTCGTGGCAAGTGTCAATCGAACTCTTGCTTTACTATGGCGTTGGTCATGTCGTAACATTTGGAAACCCAGCATAGAGATAGAGCTTGCTGATCCGAGACTCTTGTCATCGCTTTCAATCCAGTTCCTCTATTGCAAGTAATGTGCATAATGATTGAAATCATATTGGTTCTCGAGACTACCGGCGAGAAGCCTGTAGTCTCTCGCGCCTGAATTGCTCAGGTTTTCATTCGGCTGCATGGTCTGGAATTAAGACCGCGTCCTGGCACACCTGCCATTCGTAATCACTCCCATGGGGTATTATAGTGGTCCATGCTCTGCCAAACCTTGACGCCAAAACGCCTCCTTGTCCCGGAAACCGCCAAACACATTGAATCGTTGCGGCGCCGACACGCCTCACTCCGTTATGAAAGAGTCTCACTGATCAGCTTCGAAACAAGAACGTCCAACTTCATCTACACTGAATTCCTCCACTTTCAGCGAGATCGTCGTCAGCAAAGACCTGTCTCCCAGTGAAGGGTTGTCCTTCTGTGGGAAGATGTCCGCCTGTGTCGAATTCCGATCGTTGGCCGCCCTCGCAAAGGTCATTTTCAACCCGGCGCATCGATTTCAGTCAGTGCCGGATGCCTTGAGTTCGAATCGTCCCGCCGTCTGTATAGACCCGCTCGTCGGGGGAGACTGGTACTCCCGCGAATAATTGTTCCCTTGTGGAGTGGTGTCCGCCCGTGTCGAATTCTAATCCTTATCCGCCCTCGCAAAAGTCATCTTCAACCGTTTCGGCGCCTTCCCTTCGTCGTCTTCATCCCCCTTGTCACCCTTTTTCGTCCTCTTCAAGCTCCCGCCCTTGTTCGCTGCGCCCCCTGTGGTGCTTGTCGGCGTAGGTGCCCCACTGCCCCCTGTCGGCGTGGGCGCATGACTCGGCTGCGACAGCGAGTCCGGGCTCGACTCGCGCATGAAACTCGCCGAGCTGCGGCTGAAGATGCGCTCGGAATCTAGGATAATGTTCTTCTTGCGTGCTGCGGCGGAACCCGCGAGGCCTGCGCCGTTCGAGGTACCTTTGATGTAGTTGTCGAAGCCTTTGATTATGTTGCCGTGGGGGGTGTCTTCGAGGTATTGGGTTTCGTGTCGATAGAGTTGATCTTCTAGGTTGGCCTACAGGATTTGCAACGTCAGCTTGTGAGATATGGCAGGGATCGGGTGGTTGGAAACTGGGGCATGGAATTTATGCCTACCAGTTGCTGGTCGATTTGGCGTTTCTTCGCCAGTGTTGCGCGCGTGTCGCGTCGGAGCCTCTCGTAGTATGGTTGGCCGCGAGCGGTCTCGCCGCCAGCAGTTGCGTTCTCTGTCATTGGGGAGTGAGAATATGGACGCGTATAACTGACAGCATGAAGCTATATCGAAGCTTGATCCTTGTGGTGGCTGCGGACAATGAGCGGCCTAGTTCAACGTCAGGACAGACAGTCGGAACAGCGACTCCGAGACGTCCCCGGCGGGAGCAGGCCTGCGCCACGCTCAAGACCCTTAATTTAGCCACTGCTTCAGGCGCCCCTCGGCGGCGGTCTGGCGCTGACACTCAGCAGTCTCCTATTGTCTCTTTAAACCACCTAGTGTTTTTCTTTCCTTAAACCTGTTCCTCTGCTTTGAGCCAATAACCTTGAAGCGTACAACATCTCCTCAGCACCCTCACATCACCCTCTAGCCGCATACAAATCATGGGTCTCTTCAAGAAGAAGGGCGACAAGTCGCCTGCGCCTCAGGCCGCCAATCCATACCAACAAGCCAAGTCGAAAGCATACCAACCTCCAGGTCCGTCTAACGAACAGGCGCCGCCTCCGTACTCAAGCAACGGGCGCAATGGCTCGCCGTACGATGGAGACAAGAAACACCCGTACGACAATGGCTACGGCCAGCAGGACCGCCCTGGCGGCGGCGGCTATGGCGGCGGAGGATACAATGCCAACCCATATGGCGGACAAGGCGGTTACGGCGGTGGAGATAGATATGGGACCGGCCAGCAGCAGCAGGCATCTAGCGGGGGGTCGAGATACGGTGCTGGCGGATATGGTGGTATGGGAAGTAACGACCCGTACGCCTCCTCATCGCGGGACAAAGACGATGCTAGTCGGAATGCCCTCTTCGCCAACCCAAATCAGGGCAAGCCACAGCCGCAGGCTCCTCAGCCAGGAGGCTACGGCGCTCCTGGTAAGAGCAACCCATACGACCCTGCCAACCGGACCGACGGGGGCTTTGATACCACAGGCGGATACACACCTGGCCCGGCATACCAGGACCGCCAGTTGACAGCCGAGGAGGAGGAAGAGCAGGACATTAACAACACCAAGAACGAAATCCGGCAGATCAAGCGCGAGGATGTCTCCTCAACCCGAAATGCGCTGCGCGCCGCCAACCGAGCCGAGGAGATTGGTCGAGACACTCTCGCCCGTCTCGGTGCCCAGGGTGAACTCCTTCACAATACAGAGAAGAACCTCGATCTGGCGCACAATCACAACAAGATTGCCGAAGACCAAGCTCGCGAGCTCAAGACCCTCAACCGCAGCATGTTCGCCGTGCACGTCAGCAACCCATTCACCAGCAAATCCCGCCGCGAAGCCCAAGAACAAGCCGTCATAGACCGGCATCTGGAAGAACGCGAGGCCCGCGAATCGACCCGCCGTGCAGCCTACCTGAGCGACCAGCGCATGCAGAAGAACTTCAAGGAGTTGGACCAGGACCCGAACAGCCAGCAGCGCCGGGAGCGCAACCTTGCTGAACGTGCCAAGTATCAATTCGAGGCCGACAGCGAGGACGAGGATATGGAGAATGAGATTGACGCCAATTTGGATGCGCTGAGTGGTGCGGCGAGCCGCCTGAACACGCTTGCCAAGGTTACGGGTCGTGAGCTCGACGAGCAGAACAAGAGGCTCGATGAGATTGCCATGAAGTCTGATAGAGTGGACGTTGGCTTGGCAGGTAACCATGCCAGGATCAACCGCATCAAGTAGAGAACGGACCATTCTCTAGTTGGGGCATTGAATGACCATGGCGTTTGGGTAACCTTGGGGGCATGCATGCCGCAAATGCAAAAGCATTCATTTATTGCGATCATAATTTGTGTCTAGGATACTGCGCTAGGACGATACGGGGTGCATTGAACAGATAAGCAACTCGATTCATTGCAAGCTTGCATACTACAATTTGGTGTCAGTCCAAGAAGACTTCGGGTGAACGGCCAGCGATCGGTGCGATGATGTTGAACATGATATTCGTATACCCAACCGTGTGATTCATTCTGGAATTGGGGTCATACGGAATGCTTCGAACGCGAAAGACAACTTGTAGAGTCATTACATAATTCGATTGAGGAGCGTTGACTCATAACTCTGCTGGACGCAACTTCCGCATGGAATCTTTTGTCTCCCCGCTCGTGATTCCGGATAAGAGTGACAGGCATGCCAATTAATCCAGCCCCGTATTTCATAGTCCTGTATTTTGGACGAATTTCGAACGGCCCAAACCACCCACAATGTCGCTAGGCCGTCGCGCTTCGGCCTTCACCACAAACCTTCTCCACCTCAAAATCCATCTCCCCAAATCCCCACCGTCCCCATCAACCACCCGACCCCCCAAACCAGACTCTGGCCCCTCATAACCCTCACAAACCCCGCGATCCTCTCCCTCACGACCTCCCCGTTCAACCCCCTCAAATCC
>UYJD01000016.1:575023-634116 GCA_900618795.1 Cyanodermella asteris
CACCAAGCGGGTCCCAGACCCCAGTCTCGTCGAGACGATCGATGAGCGTGGTACCGGGGGGTTCGTGCGATGTCGCGGTCTGAGCATTGTTCTACCGAAAAGCTGGAGCCTGTGATCGACTGCTGGCCTTTAGCAGAGCACGATTGATAGTAGGCGCCACATGCCGCGCAGACATGCATTTGGAAGGCGCTTCAGCTCCGGGGCTGATGTAGTATTGTCAATCTGTTCTCGAGGTCGAGCCTACCAATCGGACAGCTCCAAGGGGGGCGATGTGACTGTATTCTTGCCAGTGGTGTGCTGCCACACGGGTCGATAGCCAGCCATCAGCCATGCAACCAGGGTTCAAAGGCGCACCATTATGATTGCAGCACGGCTGGCGGGTGTGTAGTAAGACGTTGCAAGAACGGTTGAGGACTTGGCTTTCGGCAGGGCTTGTGGTTCGGTGTCGCGTGGCTGTGAAGGCGCGGTATGGCTCGAGCGATGAGGCTCAACTGTTCGGCTTCGGAGCGAACCCCGCAGGGTCCATGAGATCATTTTCAGAAGCTCGTTGCGAGATGGCTGAGTCGCCTGAATCTTTTTCCCTCACATGGTCTTGTTTTCTGTCAGATCTTTGCCCTTTGCTTCCACTTCTCTGTTCGTCCGTGTACAAGCAATGCCACCCGAACTACTGTCCGCACAGGGTTCTATTTGACCGTATCTGCTGCGGATCCTGGCGTGGCAGATTTGGTGTCGGCTGCCGCCGATGTGCTGAAATATTCTGTAAACACTTCCTCGCCAGGATTTCTGGACAAGCTGTATTCATCACCCAGTCCTCCCGGTCTGGCGGCCGATCTAATTCTTTCGACTCTCAATACGAATGTACACGTATTCGGCTGCTCACCGGCCTTGACCCTGTTCGAAAAGCACGTTGGGAAGGAGTTGGCCTCGCTCTTCGGTCTCCATGGAGCACAGTCTGGCGGCGTGACCGTCCCAGGGGGTGCCTCCGCGAACACGACCGCCATGCTGGTGGCGAGGAATGTTAGGTTCCCCAAGATCAAGGACGACGGCATTGCCGCACTGCCGAAGAAGCTGGCCATATTCACCTCAAATGCCGCACACTACTCAGTTGCGACGGCAGCGCAGGCTCTTGGATTCGGCAGCAAGTCTGTCAGAAAAGTGAAGAGTCTGAATGAAGCCATGGATCCCGTCGCCCTGGAGTGCTCCATTCAGGAAGCCATCCAAGAAGGTGCGATACCATTTTTCATTAGTGCCACCGCCGGCACGACTGTACGTGGAGCTTATGATGATTTGGAGGCAATTGGTGCCCTGGCACGGAAACACCATGCCTGGTTCCATGTTGATGCATGCTGGGGTGGCGGCGCCATTTTCTCCCCCAAGCTCTGCCATAAACTCAAGGGAAGTGGTCTCGCAGACAGCATTGCTTACAATCCCCACAAAATGATCGGTGTACCTCTGACGACTAGCTTCCTCCTCGGTTCAGATCTGAGGACATTCTGGACGGCAAACAGACTAGAGGCAGGTTATCTGTTCCATAACGACTCAGAAGATGCTCAGACTGTCGCAGTGCAGCCGAGCTGTGATACGAACATGCACAAAGAGAAGGAACAGGCCTTGGATAACAATGACTGGAGACAGAGTCCTTGGATATCGAAAGCACCGGCCGTCGAAAGTGTATACGATCTCGCCCAGTTCGTGCCTTCGTGCGGCCGCCGACCCGATGCTCTGAAACTGTACATGCACTGGCGGTACTATGGCACCGAGGGTATCGCGAGGCATGTTGAGACGTCGTTCGCCGGCGCTAGAAAAGTCATGCAACTGGTCAAGGAAAGTCCGGTGCTGCGTATCGTAGGTGAGGAAGAGCCGCCATGCGCCCAGGCGTGCTTCTATTACAGTGGAAGAGACGGGAAATTGGGCATGCAAAAGGATGTCACCAGATCGATAGTGGCAAAGCTGGTGAACAGAGGCTGGATGACAGACTATGCGCCGGGCGACACTGCCGACGCCGAATATTTGCGCGTAGTCTGCAACAGATTGACGACGGCTCCGGTCGCAGAGGGGTTGATCAAAGCAGTAACAGAGGCTGGACTGGAGGCTGAGAAGGAACTAGGTCTGTCGAATATACCAACATCTTAGCATATAGACTTTGCACAATATAGAAGAAATAAACTTAGCAGCAAAGCTTTTTGGTGCCGAGATATGCAAAACATAGAAGAACAGGGTATCCAGAATACCCCTCGGATACCAGGATATATTCTACTTGATCCACCAAATGCTGCACCGTGCAAGGCAAACAATATTCAGGCATAGGTATCAAATTGTCTCGTCAACAAAATTGCTATATACATTGAATCGAAACGATGGAAAGGCTTGCAGTCGAGCAAAAGACCGCATCTGTCTAGAATGGAAAAAGTCCCCATCTCCGAGCAGATTCCAAAAGGGAGGGGAATCATCTAGTTGAAGAAAGTGATCTCGGCAGAGCCCCAGCCCTGGCATCCGCCCGAGTCTCCGCTGCCGTCGTAGCCCTTGCTGGCGCCGGGCTGCGATCCGTTCTCGCAGTTGTCCAAGTAGTAGGTGCCGGCCTCGTAGCACGAGTCGTAAGCCGGGTTGGTGATGCGCGAGCAGGTGAAGGCGCACTGGGAGACGCCGTTGGCCCACTCCGAGTTGCAGCCGTTGTTGGTGCGGATCTGCAGGCCGTTTCCGTGCATGTTGGGCTCGCGCGAGACGTCGAGCGTTCCGCCGGCGCCGGTGGACCACTCGCCCCAGACGTTCCAGATCTGGCCCGCGTTGTTGAGGAGGGTGCGGTGGTTGTAGATGGCGGCGAAGGCGCCGGAGAGATCGTCGTTCAGGGAGAGGGTCACGCTCTGGCCGTTGGGGACGGAGTAGGTGATGTCGGGGGCGCGGCCGCCGGCGCCGACGAAGGAGTTACCCTTGCCGTTCCAGAAGACGAGGATGATGTCCACGCCGGCCTGGTTGTGGTAGTTGAAGATCGAGCGGCCGCCGCGACCGATCCATACAGGTGCGTTGCCGGTGGGGTTGGAGCCGTGGCCGGCCATGTTGAGGTTGGACATGTATCGGCAGTCGGAGGCGCTGAGACCGTAGGGCAGGTTACCGCAGTCGAATCCGCGTGCGGTCAGGTTGTGGAGCTCGCTGGTCTCGGATAACTCGACAGCGCCGAGGGGAGCAGCAAGCGGAGCAGCGGCTGCCAGCGAGGCGAGCGCTGCGAGGACGAAGGACTTCATTGTGGCGGAAGAAAGATAAGAAATGAAGGCGCGAAAAGACTGAAGCCTCAAGGAGTGTGTGGTGGTGGTTGGAGCTGAAAAGGAGTGACAGCTGAAGGGAGTGAAAGGACGGCCTAAGCCAAGAACTGAAGCGAAGTGAATCCTGTAGAGGTGATAACGGATGAAGCGCAGAAACAATGAAGAGGATTGCCCATCTTCTTTATACAGAGGAAGAGTCCTTACCGTGAGCCTGGCAATCCAGGCCGGATGGCATGGTGTCTCTAGATTACCACCCACGCCCAGGATCCAACAGCGTCAATTGCAAGCAGCACACAGTAGTTGGTGGTCGGGCAAAGCGCATCCGGCGCCACCAGAAAACGTTTCGTTGAAGCCGAGCATCAGCTCAGCCACCAAGTAAGAAAAAGTTCGGTTCGTTAGGAGAGAACCAAATGCATGAGCCCTTTCTGCCATGTGGGCAACCAGACGATCAAACCAGAACACGCCCTCGAGAAGTGGTAGCAACGGCCAGATCCAACGCTGATTGGACTGGCTCACGGCTATGCGGATTCGGAAAAAGGTATTCGAAGATGCTGATTGGGGGAGCAAGACACAGGACCAACAGGCACAGGTTTGGATAAGCGGAGAGCTAAGCAAGAAGTGTTAAGATTCCGCAATAGTGAGGATTCGCGAAGCAGCCACATTGTGTGCTGACAATCCTTGCACCGAGGCGCCAGCGTGGTACGGTTGGCTTGCAATATGCATCCAGCAGAGAAGCCGCGAGAATTGTTGCATACTGTGGTGGGAATGAGAGTGACATGCGCTGACGGAGGTAGCAGAACGACGACGGACAGGAAGTACGTACCTGGCCAGAGAAGCGCCGGTGGAACAAGAACACAAACGATAACCAGAGAGTCGACGGTCGGAGGTCCAGCCTTGTGAGGAAGCTTTGGTCGATTGACCAGACTTCTAGACTCTTGATCGCCAGATCGCCGCTATCAGGACGGAGTCTCACCAGATCTTCGACCATCGCACATTGCGCATCGTCCTTCGCGTCTTTCGGGCGCCGGCGAAGGATGGTACGAAGTCAGCAAGTCAGCGCCGTCGCAATTTCGCCATTCGAAGAGTCGTTTCGAAGCCCACGTTGTAGTACGGCACGACGTTGGAATGATGAACGTTGTTGGTTGGCGCCCGTTTGAGCTTAGCGTGCTTCCAAGTCGGCCGCAGAGTCGACCACCGGCGTCTCGACTCATCGAAGTTGTTTCCACCACCGATAGTGAAAGCTACAGAGTCCCTTTCGCCAGTATATCAACAACGACAGTGCGTCCTCTCACACTCAAATCCCCGCGCAGATCAAGCAAGATTGGCTATTGCGCCAGGGGATTTCAAACACTGCACTGCCATGGTCGAAGTTTACCACGTTGCAACCATGGCCTTATGACAAGTCGGCAGCCCAACTCGTTCGTAGGTACGACACAGCGAATGTTGTTATCTGAACCGTGTTCCCCAACCGGGTCCTCTCATCGTTACTCAATTCGGCGCCAACACGTTTGCTGCTCGCCTGCTGGGAAGCCACTATTATTGGTATCGAATTCAATCGAGACTTGCGGCGAATGTTGATTTCCTGGCAAGGAAGACGGTATCATCACCGCGAACGGGTCTTGCCCTGACGTAAATCTCTGAAAGTCTCGCCGACATGCCTACTTTACGATCGCGCTTCCATTGCCTCCCTGAACGTGTACGGTGAGCAGCTTCTCCCCAAAAGGGCTGTACGTCTCCGACAGCCGGGCTGACTGGACAATCTCCCCGTTCTCAGCTACGCTGACTTGGTTCGTACCACCTGCTGCCAAGGTGATTACGCCGCTTGTATTCTCCGGAGTCGCCCACGTTAGCGCGAAATCACCGTTCTTCGCCTTCGTCCACTTCGCCTGAAACTTCCCTAGTCCCGTCGTGAAGCCAGCCTCGGCAAATGTCAAATTGCCGGTCTGTGGAGCTAACGTCCAGTTCTGACCCAACGGTGACACCACGTCCAATCCGACGACAAAGTTCGTCAGCCCGCTTGTGGGACCGGAACTCCAGCCGTGAGCATGGCTTGGGTACGATTCGTCGTAAGAGTAGCCTCTATTGCTGCGATATGAGAACGATCCGTTCGTCAGGTAGCCTTCGATGACTGTGCTCTGCGTGCCATTGGCGTTGTTCTGGTACCAACCCCAGGTCGTTCGCATCAGCTCAAACGCTCGATCGGTGTCTCGCTGCGTAAAGCGCCCGAGCAGTTCGAAGCTGGAAATGAACGGTGAGATGTTGTAAGGTAGCTTAGGTGTCTCAGGCCCGATAGGAGTCCAGTTCTTGACGAGTGCTCTTGCGATGCTCTGAATGTTGGATGCGAAGGTCTTGCTGTACGATGACGAGTTGGCTGAAGACGGGATAGACCAAAGAAGCGAAAGCGAGTTTGCGTCTTGGGGTCGTAAGGCAGTCGAAGTATCGTTGTCCTTGTATGATCCAGTGCTTTGGTCCCAGGTCTTGTTGTTTATTGCCAAGCGCAACGTCGTGGCACGCTCTTGGTAGAGTTCAGCCAGCGAGGAATTTCCCATCCAGGTGGCAAGCTGGGATCCAGTCTCCAATGTGCGATAGAGAATCATGTTGGCTTCGGTGTTGTGAAAGCCTACGCACAGTTACTGGTAAGCTCGTATACCCTAAGTGAACGACGCCATTGGATAGTGCTTACCTTGTTGCCAACGTGCCCAGTCTCGGATGCCTGTGACATTGAGCAGCGAAGAATTATCGACCTTGCCGTAGACATACTCCATGGCCTTCAGATACTTCGGCCAGTTGCTGACAACAAAATTCGTATCATTTGTGTACAGATAATAGTTGTAGGTCCCAATCATGCTCCACATGTGATACGTGTCAGAGCCGGTCTGCGAAAGTGGAGGTCCTGATTCTGCGAATGCTCCACTCGAAGCTTGCGTGTTATACATGACCTGCAAAGCATTCTTGACACTTTCCAGGTCTCCTAAGCTCACAAAGGTAGATGGTACTGCAATTCCCATGTCGCCGGGCCACACTGCACGATCGCGCTTCGCACCATCCACAATTATTGTGTCTCCCGATCCCATCATGGCGTTATTTGCCCAGCCTTTGGACAACATGGGTACCTGACGCCCAGTATTCACTGGTACGCAATTGCTTTGCAGAGTGTAGGCGCCCGCATACCAGATTTTGTTGAGCAAATCGTCGCTCGAGTAGAAATAACCTTGATAGGCTTGCAGGTTCGACCAAGTAGGCTGGAAGTCGAGCTCCACATTCACATTCGATATCGACGCCGTGGCCGAAGAATTGGTCACCAGGAAAACGGTCATGTAACGAAAGCCGCCACGAAGACTCTTTTGCGGCATCGTATATGTGTTGTTTGCGCTCGCTGCTGTGAACGTGGTGTACAGTGCACCGTCGGGGCCTTGGAACTTGCCGTTAGACGAATCTGACCATTCTCCAACAAAATCCTTCGCTTCGGTGAACGCGATCCCCAACTGGCCGGTACCTGCGGAAGTAAAGTCGAAAGATATGATTCCTCCCACCTCCTTTCCAAAGTCGAAAGTCGTCAATGAGCCGTTCCCGCTGAGCTTGGTCGAGGATGAGTAGTCATTTTGCGTCAGACCCGGCCACGAAAGCACGTATGTGGGAGCAACGCTTCTTGTCGAGGGAGAATAGTTGTATTCGTCCCATGGCCCCGAGAAGGCGGCGGAGTCAATAGGAGAGCAGGTGACGTTCTGCCAGCACTGGGCGAGGACATAGGCAGGGCCGGTCAGAGTTAGGAGAGTTGATAGCAATTTCATGATTGAGAAGGTCTTTCTGACGACGGAAAGAGTTCACTAGAAGCATGAAAAGCGTCCAGCTTTTGAAACTTGGAGTACTCGATACTTGTGCTCTGGACAGAGCCATATCGGCCGTTACACCCTCCATTGCGGCGGGTCAATACTAGCCCCTGCCGTGTGAGTCGCGAGACGCAGAGCAAGTGTTCGAAGCCTTGACGGATCGAGAGAGTGAATGCGTGGGGGCACAATCGTACATCAGGAATGGTGGCCTCGAGACCTTGGCCATGTTCCTGGGACCTTAGCGCGAGTTCCCCGCAACGGTGTGCATGGGCTTTTGTGGGGAGTGAATCTCAAAGCGGAGTTCGGTATAAAGATGCAACACAAGCCGCAGGCCAATATCAGATCCAGCAGATCTTAAATCTTACTGGTCGACGAAGGACCAGATGTTAGTGTCCCTGACAATGATAGAGTTGACGCAGTTTTCAATCTTGGTAGGGCAGCAAGAAGCCGCCGTCGTCATTCCGTCCATACCTGAGGTACCAACTGATCGCATGGCCAAATACTCCTAGACAGGTAACTGGCCGGGTTCCTAGCCGAGTCTCCAGCCAGGCACCCAGTTAAGTACCCAACCAGGTATCTTCTGGAACACCTACTTAGGGAGGCTGTCGGCAGAGCCTTTCTCCGTCCGCCTTTCTCCGTCCGAGGCTGGAAGGCTGTTCTCGCCCAACGCAAGCATCGCACGCGCCCCTTCCCGATCGAATTATTCGCGTCAAACGTTACCACGCATGAGGATGGCTTGGTCAGATCCTGGATTTGCGACCAGAGGTCGTAAAACACCCTCATGAGTTGAGCACGAAGACCTTGTGTGCAAGAAGCTTCTCGGGGCTTGAGCATGGCGAAAGACATGAAGGCCTTGCATATTTTGAGCGTTCGTCGGTGTGTCGGAATACCGTCTTCGGGACAAGAAAAGCTCTTGAATACTCGCTTTACAGCATCGCGTCTAGCCATCTCACCAAGCGGATCTTTTCTGCATTTGCATGCCAACTTGCGCATCCCCTGGTTGTGGCTCAAGACACGGCGCACGCCACATGTCATCTCGACCTTTCCAGACACACGCTAGGAAACCAGAGCCAATCGGCGCTCTCCGAGTGAAATTGAATGGTCCGAGGCGGATTCCTCATTACCTATCCTGGCTCCAGAGCCAGACACGGGAACATGAGGCTGTTCTCGAGCTTCGTGGCCTACGCTCGTGGTCTAAGCGACCTGCCGGTGCCGAGCAGCTTCTAGGAGTTATGAGATAAGGGGACGCCTCTCGATTTTCCTTCTCATCCTTCTTGCTGTCCCCGGGCACGCGTTGACTGCATTTCGATCATTTCAATCCTTCGTTCAGCACAATGTATAATTATTCGGCAACTCTGCTTCTGTCGCTCATTCCAGCCGTCCTAGCACAATGTCCCGCAAATCCCACTGTCACCGAGACAGCATACCAGTAAGTCTGGGCTGTTCTCAATTGACCCAAGCAAAACAACTGACGTTCACTAGGACTGACATTTCGACTACCACCGTGACAACAATCGCAGGAAGGTAAGCTTCAAACGTACACGCCAATACCGAGGGCGGGCTGTTGACATTGGAATGCAGCACCTCGTATGTCTTTCTGCCCGGTAACCCTCCTGCCGCAACACCCGTGAAAGCGAAAAAGAAGCGTTCGAAATGCAAGCCGTCCGTTCGTTCTTCTACGACGCTGTTGACCGTCACGACGTCGGTCGACTCTACTTCCTTGGTATCGCAGACTACCGAGCCTTCGTCAACTGTCTCTGGGTCTTCCACCTTATCGACCAGCGATTCCTCGACGGCAACGACCGAAGTCTCGGCCACTACGGAACAGCCCACTTCAACCGACCCGGCGACCAACACGGAGCAGCCGACCACCACGGATGCTACCACGACCACGACCACGGATGAGGCTACATCCACCGAACAAGCTAGCACTACCGAAGGAGCAACATCTACAAGTCAGGTCACTACTACCGAAGAGGCTACGAGCACAGACGCGCCTACCTCAACAGACCAAACCACCAGCACGAATGAGCCAACAACCTCACTCATCGACGCGACGACCACTACTTCCACCGAATCTTGCCCTCCCACCAGCACCGTAACCATTACAGCCACAGCAACCGCAACCGCAGTCGCGACAAGCACCGTGACTCAAGCGCCTGTCAAGACCGCTTATCCCTGCGCCACGCCCATCCCCACCTTGTCAGGCTCGCTCTACGGCGACTATGTTTATAGCGGTAATCTCGGCCTCACCAACAGCCTCTACTATCTCAACTCTCCACAGGGCGCGAGCGTAGAGGCATGCTGCAACACCTGCTACTTTGGCACCCAAAACTGCGTTCAGGCCTATTTTTATGCCTACCAGGGCTGCGTCGTGAGCACAGCTACGGCTGCGGGTATTGGAAGTGGAACGGGCGTCACGGGACAGTGTCCTGCGGGAACGATTAGTGGACTGACGTATAAACCTGACACGAACCCAGCATTCAGGTCAACGGGGAATATCGCGGGGCCGTGTGGGCAGGCGTACGCTAATATCTCATAAACACGCTACAACACAAGCTCCTTTTTTTGTCCGAGTCTAATACAACAATACACGATGATATTGGTCTCCCACATCTGATAGTGTCGATCCTCAATCCGTCTATGTGGTCTCAATAATGCGCCATTGTTCTTGGGTAATCTTAGGTTCTGACCTTATATGGCTGAAGTTTTCAAACATTTATACTGCGGCCTAGCCGTGGCCACCTCGGCGTAAAAGGCATGTTGGCTTTTGCGCACCGGAACGTTTACATACTCGGCCGAATCTCAACCAAGACACAACCAGTCCTGGTCGACAAGTGGTGAAGCTTTTTATTGCCAATGGCTTGCAAGCCGAAGTTCCTGTAGGGCGAAAGGTTACTGATACCAGTCCGGGCTCCTCGAAACCGAAGAGGCCTCCAAAATCGCAAGTTCAAGATTGTTTCACGGCTGAGCGTCGGCACCCGTCGCCGTCTCAAGCACAGCCTTTGCTTAGTCCAAATTGGCTGAAAATTTCGGGAGGATCTTGTAGGAACCATTGAGCATTGTCAATACAAAGGCCGAACTTTGGGCTTCGTCTGTGCCAGTCGGTTCTTGACACGAGTCAAAGCGTAGATCATCAGCTGCATTGCCTATCTTGTACAAAACTCCTTTCTTTTATTCGGCTCACCCATTGTACCCGCCGCGCCAAAAACTATACGCCATTGAGTAGTAACAAAAAATCGTCTAAATGAGATGCTTGCTTCTGAAGTAGGCTCGGAGGTAGATGACCTGCCAAACACCCAGACCGACGAGCATACCCATTGTACCGAAGGCAAACCACTTCACTCGCTCATTTGTGCTCTCGTTGGTGTCGCGCAGCTTCTGCTCACGGTGGCGCAAATAGTCCATCTCGGTGACAATCTCTTGCACGGCGTCCTCAATTCGTCGCAGTTCCGTCTCCATGGGCTTGAGTTTCTCGGAGGCTTGGATGGCGGACCAGTCCTTTGCGTCGGCGCCGATGTCGATGTCGAGCTCGATGTGTCTTGACGGTTGCCCGTCTGCGGTTCCCGTTAGCCAAGTTCGCTTCTACCTTGCCAATTGGAATTTCTGCACGTACGCCCACTTGTCAGGTAGTTGTTGAAGCACACATCAAATGCCGCGTCTGCATGCGCCGTGAAAGCCATTCTGGACTCGCCAGCGACATTCTTGGCCTTTCCATACTGATTCCCCGCCGTGTCGTGGATCCAGAAGTCGACATTCTGGTTATCTTCCTTCGAGCCATCCGTCGTTACCGTGACCACCACCAGAGTTTCGGCAGAGACAAAGTTGCGGATGCATCGATCGTACTTCCCATGCCGGGCGGCGTGGCCTTGAGCCAAGAGGTCGAACTTCAGAGCGGACGAGAGGGTGAGGAGTGTGGCGAGGAGGACAAGGAGAGGGTGCATTATCGGCCGTATCGTTGACAACATGGTGGGCGCTGGGGACGAGACATGCGATAGGTATAGACTCGCTTCGTGGGATTTGTTCAGTTCAGGGACCCGGCAAGGACAGCTGGAGGATCGGCGGCGGAGAAACTGCGCTTCCGGGGATGCGGAGCAGCTTAAGCCGCGAGTCGCGTCAAGCGCAAAGCTTCTCAATGAGCTTCAGAACTCGTTCAAACTGATACCTCGAGCTTAAGCAAGAGGAGATTTCCATGCCTCGAATCGGCGATGAACCTGGATGAAGTATACTCCAACCGTGCGATTCGTCAGGCAAACAGTACCAGACGAACCTTGCCCTTTGCGCTGCTCGCCCATTGGCTGGACCTGAATGAGTCGCCATTCAGTTTGAGGCAACCATAGTTTGCCTCCTTGCTTTTGTGTATCTACATGCCGCCACATTGTTCTCAACTCGAACTGTTTGAGACTTTACGGAGCTTGCCCTTTAATATCCGAGCTCTCGTGGTACAAGTTTGCTTGAGGCAAGCAACTTCATCTCTCAGGACTCAAATATCTCCACTTCGAGTTGACGCAAACATCTCGACAACCTGCACCGATCACGATCAACAAACTTCCTCGACAGATCCTGCAGGCCACAAAACCGCATCGTTATTCTGACTTGGTTGCTCTTTGCCGGTTCACTTGTCTCGAACAAAGGGTATCACTCGTCTGCCATCCATATCACCAATCTCAGTTCCGTCTTCAAACCCGCCCAGAGAGATGATGATAGGACCGATTTACAACATGCTCTCTGCTGTCATCTGCTTCTTCTCCCTGGCCCTCCCCACCCTGGCTGACATCCGAGCTGCCCGTGCCGAGCAGCAAGTCGTTTTGACAGAGTCACGGCAATGCGCGTCGCTCAAGAACCTTCCTACGAAACGTGTTGCCGTCATTGGCGCTGGCTCTGCGGGTGCATCGACCGCTTACTATCTCCGTGAATATCTTGGTTCGTGTGCAAATCTCAATATCGATGTGTTCGAGCGAAACGACTACGTTGGAGGTCGCAGCACCACCGTGAATGTCTACAACGACCCAGAGGAACCCGTCGAACTTGGTGCTTCGATCTTCGTCGAGGTCAACCAGAATCTGGTTGGAGCTTCAAAGAAATTCAACCTATCTACCGGCGGACATGACAACTCTGCCTCCTCCAGGAAGCGCGCCACTGACAACACACCCGACCTGGGAGTCTGGGATGGGTCGAAGTTCATCTTCACCGACAACCCTGGCGAATCAGAATGGCAAACAGCGCTGAAGCTCCTTTGGAAATATGGACTCTCAGTATATCGGACAAAGTCGTTGACCAAGTCTACAATCGCCAAGTTTCTGCAAATGTACGATGCACCGCACTTCCCGTGGGTGACGCTGACCGACACTGTCCACGCTGTTGGTCTCGATGACGCGACTTCGTCCACCGGAAGCCAATACCTTAGCGCCAACGGCATCTCGCCACCTTTCTCTACCGATCTGATTCAAGCCAGCACCCGTGTCAATTATGCACAGAATCTGGGTCAGATCCATGGCCTCGAGACGATGGTCTGCATGGCAATTGAGGGCGCGATGGCGGTCGAGGGTGGAAATTGGCGAATCTTTTCCGAGATGCTCAAACATTCTGGTGCCAACGTTCAGCTCAAGACAAGAGTCGCCGAGGTAACCAAAGGCTGCACGCAAAGCAAGACCGGCGCTTTCCGCTTCACGGTAAAGACTCACAATAATGAGACCGGCTATTCTGAGCGGTGCTACGACGATGTTGTGCTTGCTGCGCCTTATCAGTACGCCAGCATCCCGTTATACAAAGGCGCAAGAACTCCCGCCGCGATCGACTACGTGCATTTGCATGTTACCCTGTTCGCTAGCCCGAACCTGCTGTCACCAGTCTACTTCGGCGTCGACCCCGTGCCATATGCGATACTCACTACGCTCCCGGACAACTCCATGAACGCATCTAACGGCACTGGCCCCGAGCCTTTCTTTAGCGTTTCATTATTGCGCGCAGTCATCAATCCCAGGACGAATGGTACGGAATTCGTGTACAAGATCTTCTCTCCCGCCCCCATGCCTGAGATGTTGCTCATGCGTCTGCTGCAGCCATCTTCCACTTCCAAGACCGCCGAGGCGGGCAAGCCTGATGTGGTCATCAGCTGGAAGCACGAGAAAATTTGGCACAGCTACCCGTACGAGAAGCCTCGCGTCGCTTTCGAGGAGTTTGTGCTTGACGATGGTTTGTGGTATACGTCGGGAATTGAGAGCTTTATTTCGACAATGGAGACCAGCAGTTTGTCAGGAATGAACGTCGCGGCGTCCATGAAGAACTCCTGGGGTGCTCCGTACAATACGACTGACATGACCAAGGCGTAAAGCAACGGTCTCATTGTATAACAGACGTGGCCAATAACTTGATAGCAAACATAGTCTGAACACAGGTTGCAATCATTTTTAACCTCTGCCCGTTATCCATGCCGTTCTCTTGCGATAGCGCGCCCGCCAGAAATGGCTTTAACGTTGTAGCCTGGAATTTGATGCCTTGTTCAAGATAACAGATCCTCGTTGGATATGTCATAGGCATGTGATAAGGACCCAGGAGTAGAGGGTTTGGTTGGGCGAACTCAAAATGCTGGCGGCGCACGAGCGCAACTGCGCCACCTCGGCGGACGACTGATTCGCTGATCCGGACCCTGGCCAGCTCTCCGACCTTGAAACTCATTCAGCTTCACCACCTTCGACTCCCGCCTTCAACGGGTATCACCTCTCGACCTCGCCTAGACAGCCTCATCCTTTATTCGCGAATCATCGACAACCGCAAAGATGGATTCCACCACTCGCGCCGCGACAAACCGCGCCATCAGGAACATTCAGACAGTGAGTCCTCCACTCCGCCGCCCGGTGTCGAGAATAGACGATGAGGCTGCACTTCTGGCCGTATACTGACATGCAACTGCCAGGAACTCGAGTTCCTTCACGATCACAATCTCCTGAGCGAGAACCAGTTCCACGCCATCAGCGAACTCCTCCCCCGCGCCAACAGCAATCCCATCGCCACACCCATCCCCAGCGCCGTCTCCCCTCCTCCCCAACTTCAGGCCCCGACCACCCAGCTGCAGAACACGCACCTCAGCGAGAAGCGCGACCACTCATACTACGAGCCTCAGCCCTCGCCCGCACCTCCACCGCCCGCCTACAACCAACCTCCCATGCTGCCGGCGGGCCCCGCGGTCCTGGCGACAGCAGTCTCCCTCTACGCATACCAGCCGTCCGACGCCGGCGACCTGGCGCTCTCGCCGCAAGATCGCGTGCAGATCCACGAGTACATGAACGCAGACTGGGCCAAGGGCCGCAACGAGAGGACGGGCGCCGAGGGAATCTTCCCCAGGAGCTACGTAAGGGTGGAAGAGAAGGGCGCATTGCAGGCACAGGGACCGCCGCCTGTCCGGGAGGGAATGGGATACGGTAACGTGCCGATGCAGGTTGCCACCGAGCCGGTTGGAGGGCAACAACCCGGTGGACAGCCGGGCAAATTCCAGGAGGGAGGCAAGAAGTTTGGAAAGAAGTTGGGTAACGCTGCAATTTTTGGTGCAGGTGCCTCGATCGGTGGAAACATTGTCAACAGCATTTTCTGAGTCTGTGTGTGTTGAGAATTTTGCGTCGCATTTGTCATTTTATTGCGTGTTTGTCAGCTGCTGAGGTTGAGATGCTCCGGGAAAAGGTGGAGCAGCACCTGGTAGGGTCTTGATGGCTTGTCGCTATGATACCATGAGGCGAACACGATGCAGAGCTGCAGGATCGATGAGGAAGAATTACCGGAAGTCAGAATGTCTCATACGATGCTGGGATTTCCTTGCGTTGCGGTGAAATGCTACGAATCAAGCATCCCGAATTGAGTTTCAAATATATTACGTCTCAGGTTGGATATCTGAGAGCAGCAGATCCTCCTCCTTCAGCCATGCAGTAAAAACACTAAATTCGTGCAAGGCAAAAAGTCAGCCTACAATATCGCTTCCCACACGTCCTATTCATCTAAACCAGACCATCCGAGCCTGAGCTCTGCATCGAACCATGTTTCTTGACTGATCCAGTGGACGACGCTGTATTGCCCTGAATACCCCGTGCAGCAGCTCCCCCACCCCAAAGTGGCTGAATGAACTGGTCCCAATACTTGCTTCACACGCCGAAGAGCGCAATAGCCACATTGTCATAAGACAAGCGAGTGCACACAGATTTATCTGCTTGCTTTGTGTTATTCCACAGATCATTTCAGTAGTCTCGACGTCCTGCCGTCAAGTGAGGTAGAATTGTCCGCTGCTTTGAACTTGCTCGATTATCCTGGCCGGTCGCTCGGGTGAGGGCCAGCCTAAGGAGCGGCCGTTGAACAGGCAGGTGACGCTGTGACATCCATTCTGGCCATAGCTCATGTGAACTACCTCGACTCGGCCTCCTATGTGGCCACCAGGTGCTCAAACCGTGCAATGGATCGTCCAGCGTCATTGGGGGCTGCTCAAGGGTTTGACTGCACGTCTCTGCTCATCGATCGCAAGCAGAACATTGCACAAGCACTCTACCACAACCAAGCAGAGCATAGATCTCGCACTACAATACACACGACAGAGAAAACTCGCAGGCTGTAGGAAGCTGAAGGGTCTGGTTCACCTATACATGAAATGTGACCAATGAAACTGGGAATGGGTAGAGGGATTATAAGGTAATTCTCTTCGATTTGAGCCTGGGAGAGACTCAATCAACGTGTGAGATGGGTATCTTGCGACTGACAAGTTCAAGCCTGCTTTGTTGATGCGCGCTTATGAGCTCCGCTCGTCAAGTGCAGCACAAGCAGCAGGTCCAACAGCAGAAAAACGACCAACGCCCTTTCTTCTCTTCTTCCTCCTCTTCCCTCTTCTCCATTCGTGAATCGTAACTCATGTAGCTCTGTCGGTTTGCTTTGTTCGCATCGAAATACATCGTCTGCCGTCGGCCTGCGGTTGAGGGTCGGGGGTATCCGTACGGTCCTTCGTCCATGGTGGTGGGTGCCTGGTATGGCATGTCGTCGCGCGGCCTACCATCGTGAGGTTGAGCATGGTAGCCTGGAATTTGAGGGGGTGGTGGAATAAACGACCCTCGGTATGGGTCAATCCCTTGCGATGATGTGGAAGACGTGGAGGCAAGGGACTTGGTTTCGGGTATTATGAGGATGGGAGGGGGTTTCGTTGGTGGGCTAGGAGGCAAATGTGATGGTCGCGGTGGACTGTATGCAGGAGGTGCTTCACTGGCTGGGCTTGGTGTCTGTGCAATGTTAGAAGTGCTTGTCTCACGAACTCGCTGATACTGACCCTCGAAATCGACCTCGAGTCGGCCATAATTGTGACCCGTGTCAGTTTTGTGCGAAGATGATTATTAGTCAAAAGTGCAGATCGGGCAGGCCTGTTCGAGTAGTATCGAGAAAGCAAAACGTCGCAGACGCTCGAGAAAGGCAGTGAAAGCTATGAGTACAAGTACACGGTAACCGCTTCGCAGAAGCTGAGTCCAAGAAAAAGAATGGCTGATCAACAACTAAAATCAAAAGCACGCTAGATGGAAAGAGGGAAATGGATGTGGGCGAAAGGACCGGACACGTTGCTGTACATGAAGTCCAACTCTGCCGGAGCGCTGACGGCTGATGAAGATTGGGAATATTGAAGGGGGTGTGATACATCTCAGCCTCTGGTGGAACGCAACGCCAAACGTCGCTCGGCACGACTCTGCCGGTGCGCCAAGCCCAACGACAGGCGCATTGCGTACCTATGCAAGACGAATCTGTGCGTAGATGTGAAACCAGAAATCCGACATTGCGCTAGTGAAATAAGCTCGTGGGCCTGGTCAGAAAAAGCAGTCTGGGGGTTGGTGTGAGACCAGGTGGGAGTTAGCAGCACCGAAAGCGAGATGTGTCGGCTTGGCGAAACATGTCCACTAATACAAGCCATTCTTTCCAACACATTGCCCGACGTGACGGCATCACACTTGAACACAGCCGCGCCCATCAGCCTTCTAACAAAGATCTGTGGGTTGAAGGGATTCTGTTGACTTGTGTTCTCTCATCACCAGGCATCATTCGTGTTGCCCGAGAGACACCACTGCATTGACAGCCGGTCACACCATGCGCGCATGCAGACTGCGCACGTCAATGCAAGAGAAGGGCGCACAGCGCGAGCAATATGGGATGCGGCCAACAGGTCTGAATGAAATGCTCCTTTTCATGCTTTTAAATTCGACGGTCTTTTGCTTCAAGCACGAGCACAGCCTGGTCGAACTGACACATCGGGCAAGCGCGAAATGCTTAGGCGCCGAGACGGATATAGAAGCGGCGGCTAAGCTGCGGCCGCGCGCTTTGGTACGCCGACGGCGGGCATGAAACACCAGCGGGGCCTGTGACGGGTCGCGCCTTCCAAAGAATCGACCTCGCCGTCTGTTGATCTGTACACGATGACTTCGCTCTTAAGGCCCATGTCGGCCGCATGTTTGGCCCATGCCCTCTCACTCTCCCACGTTCACATTCAGACCACTTGCTCTGTTGCCGGCGACTCCTTCCTTTCAGCCTACCTGCGTCCGGAACATCCAATTCTTTCTTTGCTTCTGTCTTCACTGCGTCTGAGCCTTTGATACTCTTCATCATCATCATGATCTCCCTCTTTTTCAGCTTACTGATGACCGCTGGTGCTTCACTGGCCGTGTCCACCCAGCCAGCAGCGACTGCATCCACTCCTCCAGTCCAGCAGAACCAACAATTCACACTCGTCGCCAAAGTGGTCAAGTCAGATTTAGGCCTTGATGTCAACAATTGGGCTGTAGGCGGCACACGGGTTGGTGCCGGCCAGATGGCAGCGATCATGCAACATGTCAGCCCTCTGAACGAGCTAGCCGGCAGGATGTACCAGAACGGGACCACAAAAGACACCAGCTGCAGTGTTGGAACCAACAACGTTGTCGCTGCGGGTACAGGGGAAACGCCTCTTTCTTTCAACATCAATCAAGCTGAGCCCGGCACCGACAACTCGACGTGCACAATCTCGGTCGTTCAAGGCACACCTGGCGTTGGCATCGTCAAGGATTCCAAGGGAACGCCATACTTTGTTGGCAACGGGCAGCTTGATGGGCAGTTCTTCGTCTGCAACTTTACCTTCTGGGCGGAACCTGTTCAGGCGTTATATTGGCGTTCAGCGAGCGCACCGGCGCCTCCAGGTTGCGCGGACATCAGACTGATCCCTCAATGCGCCGGTAACGTTGATAACTCGACGTTCTACACCCAAGAACTTGTGGCAGCCCCCTGTCTGGATGATGCAGTGAGCCTGGACGCAGCGCATTTGATGGAGAACCCCAGCGGCGACGGCCAGGTCATTGCGCCGCTTCTGGTGCAGGGCTGAGAAAAGAGGTCAGAGAGTGGTGTGATTCATCCTTGATTAATTTTGTCGCAGAGCCGAGCATGCTCTAGCGTGGCGCCTGCAGTGAATAGACAAGTTTCATGAATAGACGCATTCACTTCACATTTTCCTAGTTGACAAATACTATTAGTACCTTCCGCACCTGACGTAGGCCTTACCCTTGTTCACTGTCGACTAAGCACCCGTTAACAATACACAGCAATAGCCATATGAACTTCTCAGAACTGCGACCTCCTTAGCGTCCACCTTCTTGCGATCACTCCGAAACGGCCGGTCCTTGCCGACGATACGGTCCTCCGCAAATGGCGCTCGCCCTGAATCAATTGAGGCCAAATATACCAGTCCTGCTCAAAGAGCCCTCCGTCATGTCTTCTGTCAAACCAACCGTGTTAGTGCTATCGGTGGGAGGGATGGCAGAAGCGAACTTGAAGATCATGGCAAGTCGCAGCAACGTTCTCCAAGGAGCTTTCGACAATCCACACGAGGCGGCGCAACTTATCCGTGACAATCCAACAGCTCAGTCAATCTTCATCGCCGATGCCGATATCGTCCACCCGGCTATGCGTGAGCTCTCGGACGACTTGGTCAAGTACGTACAGAACGGCGGCGTCGTTGCGCTCGGCGGCTTCTTCGGCGTCTACGTCGTGCCAGCCGACTTCGATCAATGGATGGAAAATGTATGGGCTTTACCGTGGAGGAGTGGCCAGTACGTCAAAACCCAGGTCCATTTTTCACGGGAACCTCCCGGAGACACATGGAAGAGTACGATCGGGCATCGACTTGGTTGGACGGTGACCTCCAAGGCACTCTTTTTACAAGGCGTCGAGCCCAGGGATGTCTGGTATGAGTCGACAGCAGGCGCTCCGAGCGACACGGGGTATGAGATGCTGTTTAGCGAAGATCCCATCAAGTCGGAGGCCTCCGTCGCATTCACAAATATTGGGAAGGGTTGGCTGGGTTATATTGGAGACACTGAACAACAGCAGATAACCGAGCAGACCCTGTTGATGATGCTAGGCCTTTACTATCTCCGGTAGGATGCCAGGGTGGTCGCAGCCTAAAGGAGAAGGAGGAGCCGTCACTCGTGCTCACGAATCTGAGCTTGGCGCCTCAAAATTGGATACTTCGAAGCGCAATTAATCAGAGAGTTGACACAAGCCGTGCTCCTGCTGTAGTTTTAAAGCGTGAAGTCGCCAAAACTGGACGCCAGCTCGCCGGACCGCCCAAAGGATCCAGACACGTATGCCAGAAGAGGTGTTCCACGGCTTGCGTCTGGCTGGACGTCCTCACCTCAAGGCACGGGCTTGGAAGCTAACACGGATGGAGATTTCACTGGAGGTGGCCTGCAGACACTCGTCGTATACGTACCGACCTTGGCTGGCGACCAATGGCGCGACGGCCTTATCTGGCAGCTGTCGTTACAGTATCTGATTATCGCGCATTCTCCCACCAAAACACGAGAGACGCACTTTCCTGGCGAACTCAATCAGCTGTCCAGCTTCGTCCCATACTGTCGAGTACCTACATACGTATCTCATTGATAGCGATGGCCGTTGCATCAAGCCATCCTTGGGCCCTCGACCAGGCTGTCGAACTCCCGGACAGAGTGAGACCCCGCTTCCCCCGGCAGTGAAGCGCTTAGAGATAAGAAGACGATCAGAATCCAACGGTGGCCGAAGGCGACGACGCCACATTGCGGTCCGTGTGGCGATTGATCGATGCTGTCATGTCCAATTCCATCGAGCCATGTCACGCCGACCGCTGCTGCTCTTCGCCGGGCCTTGGTCGACGGTCACGAGCATGCAATTCCCGCTAGCATCTCACCACTGCGATGGCCATCGTTAGCAGCGAGTGCAGAGTTAAGGGCCCCCACGTCGTAACACGCAACACTTGATATGCCAGCTGCGAAGCTCTCCAGGGCCGGTGACGCCGCAATGCTTGTTGAGCCTCACTGTGTCCTCGGCTCAGATACGCCGTTTGGGCAGCCTATTCTAGCGGCTAAATAAGAGTCGAGTCTAGCTTGCCATGCAGGCGCTCCCGCGCTGCAGTCTTGTGACCGTTGAGATCTTCAACTGCTTCCTAGCCGGGACTACGGCTAATCTTCTGAATGGAACCACCCGCCGCCAGCTAACCCTCTCCAGCAGGAGCTCGCACTTCACCCACCTGAGCTAGCCTAACAGCCACTCGTCCCAGCAACCCATCTCCACCTGCCTCTGATGCTGTGTCCGTGATCTAGACGTTCGCCCCTTTCAGCCCGGTACCCCTGACCATGCTTTGACCACACCAATGATGGTTCCATCAATGGAGCTTGAAGCTACCACAGTTCATGTCGTGACAATGTCCTTCGACGACTATATGTACGGCGGTCCCGCTGGACCTTGCATTTCGGAGCCCCAGGCTTTTCACGTTTCTGGGCTTCAATTGTCAAAATGCGTCTCTCGATTCTCGCCATCAGCGCGTTCGCCGCTACAGCTCTGGCCATTCCATCCAGCTCTGGTCATGTCCTCCATGAAAAGAGGCATCACGAGCCTGTGGCTTGGGCCAAGCGTCAGCCAGCTCATGGAAAGAAGGTTCTGCCAATGCGTATCGGCTTGACGCAGACCAACCTGGACAAGGGCCATGACATGTTGATGGACGTGTAAGTTAGCTGCTATGTCGCCGACTTTGCTGTTCTAATGTTGCCAAGTTCGAGCCACGACTCGCCAAACTACGGAAAGTACTTCACACCAGAACAGATCCATGACATCTTCGCCCCTGCAGAGGACTCGGTCCAAGTCGTCCGTGCTTGGCTCGAAAAGGCAGGCATTGCCTCTGACAGAATCTCTCAATCGGTCAACAAGCAGTGGATGCAGTTCGATATTACCGTCGAGGAAGCTGAGAACCTGCTCAAGACCAAGTACAACGTCTGGGAGCATCTTCCGACCGGCCGAGCCAACATCGCCTGCGATGAGTATCACGTTCCGGGCCACGTCGCTGAGCACGTTGACTACGTCACCCCCGGTATCAAGCTCTTCACTGCCAGCGGCAAGGTCCCCGGACACGATGAGAAGCTCGCAAAGAGGACTTTCATGACCCAGGGATATCGACCGGCGCCTCCCATCAAAATGCCCTTGCCAGTCCCAGTCAGCGAGTTGGTTAGGTCTAATCAGCTCGCCAGTTGCGATGTGGTTGTGACTCCTCCATGCATTGCCGCGATGTACAACATCACCACGGGCGACAAGGCGGCCAAAGGAAACGAGCTCGGCATCTTCGAGGATCTCAACGATGTCTACAGCCAGGCAGATTTGAACTCCTTCTTCAACTACTTCGCTCCCCAGATTCCTCAGGGCACACACCCCGAGTTGAGAGCCATCGACGGTGCCGTTGCTCCCAACCCAGTCACCTCTGCCGGTGCTGAGTCTGACCTCGATTTCGAGATCAGTTACCCGATCATCTATCCTCAGGGATCCGTGCTCTACCAGACCGACGACCCCGTCTACGAGGCCAACTACAACTACTCGGGTTTCCTGAATAACTTCCTCGACGCCATCGACGGTTCGTACTGCTACTACCACGACAACCCGAATCTCGACCCCCCGTACCCAGATCCCAACCCCGGCGGATACAAGGGCAAGCTCCAATGCGGCGTCTACAAGCCCACCAACGTCATCTCCATCTCCTACGGCGGCCAGGAACCCGACCTGCCAATTTCCTATCAGCGCCGCCAATGCCACGAGTTCATGAAGCTCGGCATGCAAGGAATCTCCATCGTCGTCGCGTCAGGCGACGCCGGTGTCGCCGCCCGGGGCGCGTACAACGGCAACCTCGACGGCTGCCTCGGGCCGCAGGGCAAGATCTTCAACCCGGACTTCCCGGCTACCTGCCCGTACTTGACCACCGCAGGCGCAACGGTCCTGCCCAAGGGAGGTGATCCTACGAAAGACGAGGAGGTTGCCGTCTCGCGCTTCCCGTCCGGCGGCGGATTCTCGAACATTTACACTGTACCCAGCTACCAGAAGCAGGCGGTGTCGGACTACTTCAACAAGTACGCCAATAGTATCGTCAAGGGCTACCCGTACTACAGCTCGCACGGTAATAACTCCTTCGGCGCCCACGGTGGCATCTACAACCGTGTCGGACGCGGATACCCGGACGTCAGCGCCATCGGCGACAATGTCGCCATTGTTACCCAAGGTGTGGCGGTCTTGATCGGTGGCACCTCTGCTGCCGCTCCGACCTTCGCTGCCATTTTGAATAGAATCAATGAGGAGAGAATCGCGGTTGGTAAGAAGACGATTGGATTCGTGAACCCGGTGCTTTACCAGCACCCCGAGGTCCTGCACGATATCACTGTTGGTAACAACGAGGGTTGCGGCACTGATGGCTTCTACGCCTCGCAGGGATGGGATCCCGTTACTGGTTTGGGTACACCCAACTACCCTGCCATGTTGAAGTTGTTCATGAGCTTGCCTTGAGCAACAGTAAAATAAAATGATGAAGGATGCCCGTCGGCTATCGGCATGACATGATGAAATATGATCACGTTTATACAACATCTGCTCTGGCTCACCGAAACGTGTGGTTGTTCTTGTTTGCCGCATCCTGCCACAAGGAGCTAAGACGACACAATGGTTTGTCTGACGAGATACTACCACGCGACACCCAAGGCGGGCTGACACAAGTCGTTGCCCACGTACTTTGCTACCTCCGTTGATTACTACCTCCACAATCCTTATATGGGTACATGAGCGAGTAATAGTGTAAATATGCCTCTAGCTACTTATTCTAGTAAAGCTTTAGGTACATTGGACGGTGTTGACGCACCTTTTGACGGGGGTGGGTGATCAAGTGTCGCAGTCAAGACTTCTGTCAGCCCGCCTTGCACCGCGGTGCATGAGCGAGTCTCTTCGAATAGCATGAGGCGCAGCTTCAGGTCGTGTTTTTCTTTTTCTTTTTCCTTTTTTTTTTGCATCTCCTCTGAGTTGCGCTACTTGGCATGAATAGCTATTGCCTGCCCTTCCGTAGCGTAGACACTGGTCAATTTTGGACCCGGATACTTCCGCAGACCGTGAACAAACCACCAAAAAGCCGTCAAAGCAACCACGCCGACCAAAATGACGCTGTTGTAGGACATTGTCTCCACCGTGGTTGGATTGACGGGAGCTAAATCAATGGATCAGCATACGTTCGCTTCAGATGCATTCGCACCACAGCTGGGATACTCACGGAAACAGAAAATGATGTCGAAGAAAGTGATTAGAACGCAGGCGCTGATATTGACAATATAGCCCACTGTCTTCGGCATCCGGAAATAACCGTCCGGCATGTAGCGTCGGCGGGTAATTATATTCGGAAGGATGGCCAGCATATACGAAATGCTCGTCAGGATGATGAAAGAGCCGGTCAGACTCTGGAATGCAGTCTTGCTTCCCAGTGTGATTGCAGCGAAACCTGTCGTCAGCACGGCCGTGAAGACCGTTGCCGGTACCGGGCAGGAGAGGTCCTCGTTGACGAGGGAGAAGAAGCGAGAGAATGGGGTCGCGTTGTCGCGGGCCAGCGCCCACCAGGTTCGTCCCACGGTCAAGAATGTGCCGATCAGACAGGGGACCAGTGACAGGAAAATTATCAGGAGTCCGAATGTTGCGGCCGTGCTGCCGGTGGCTTGCGCGTACGCCTCCGCCAACGGCAAGGAACCGGGTGCGTTGACGACTGCGTCCAAGTCGTTGATGCCGTAGAAGACAACGATGCCGAACAGGAAAGCATATATAGTGCCTAGGCTGATCTGAGCGCAGACTGCTTTTGGTAGGTCTTTCCTTGGGTCTGGTAGTTCTTCCGCCATATGAGTGACGGCATCGGGAGTTCCAATCGCGAAAGCTCCGTTCAGAACGCCAATCAGAAATGCTGGTCCTGCAGTCCAGCCAGTGACGTTGTTCTCCTCGTCCCAGACAAAGACCGATTCCGTTGAAGCATGCTGCTTCGGCATCGCTGCTAGGACAATTATTGTAATGAGCCCTCCCACAGTGACCATGACGAGTCCGAATTGTTGCAGGTACGGCATGAATCGGTTCAAGAAGACTGTCACTGCAAGACACAGCCAGGTGATTATGACCAGTGCCACGAAGACATGCCAAGATTCGATTACGAAATCCGGGTGGAACAAAGCGTACATCTGCACCGTGATGTTGCCCATGACATAGGCAATCGATGCAAGGTCGAAAATCCAGCCGAAGAAGTTGAGACTGCCTGTGAAGAAGCCGAGTACCCGTCCGACTTTAGGGCCAGGTGTTATAGATGCCCAATGGTAGACACCAGCCGACGAAGGTATTGCAGACGCGAGCTCGGCAATCGATGCAGCGATAAAGGCGTAGTAGAAAGCCGCGATGAGGAATTCGTACAGGACGCCAGCCGGGCCTCCGCTACCTGCACAGTGTCAGCATGAAATGGGCGTTGCATATCCAGAACAGCGCACCGATTGAGACTTGAATCGAGGTGCCAATTGCTACCCATGGGTTATCGACAATGAGAGCAAGACCGCATATCGACAACAATCCGTATTGTCTTTTGAGCTGGTCTCTGTGGCCGGAGGCATTGACAATCTCGCCTTCCTCTGTGATGATAGTGTCATCGCCGGCCCTTTTCTCGAAGTCTACCTTCGACTTGTTGTCGGAATAGCCAGGAGGGCTGTCCATGGCCGGACTTTTCACGTAAAGTTGACTAGCGAAGCGAAGGATAATTGCCAGACACTCTCACGGGCGCTGTTCGCTGGCATATATCTATGATCCACAGAGCGAGATTGCCGTGGGCTTGAAACCATGACGCTTGGCAGGGAATGAGTGTCAGATATAAAACCCTGTCGCGTGTCGTCTAGACAGTAGCCACCGTGGAGTAAGCAGTGCGGAAGCCTTACGTGGCCAATAGTTTCATCTTGCGCTAGAGTCAGATACCCTTTCTTATCACATGCTGCTGTCTGCCATGACCATTTGGACCAGTCACAGCAACAGTCGGATGGCTTGACAGTGGGGAAAGAGTTCTGAGCTTATGCTGATAAGAATCCAGGACAAGGATGTCGTAGCCAATGACCTGCCGTATCGAGCAGACGGCTAGTTCTAATCATCTGGATCCCGAACAGATTGTCAACAGGAGGAACTCGTCAACGTGTCTCAGCTTTTGCGCTGCAGAAGGATGAAAGTGTTTTCGCCAGGTTCCACGGAGGAGGTGCTAAGCCAATGCACCGAAAAGCACAAATACATATCATCTTGAGCAGCTAGTGTTTGGATAGATCCGAGACGACATCAGCGCACCTGCCTCACCTCGCCAGATCGAGCCCGCTCCGCTGATCTAGCCTGGATCATGACAACGTAGCGGGGCTCATGCAAGTGATATTGCGGCTTATGAGTGTCAAGGCAACCCGACTTGGCGGGCGGAAGGAGGTCTCCACAAAGCGTGCTCGGCCCACATTCGTTATCATTTGCGTTCACCCTCACGGAACATGCGGAAGTAAACTTGTCAGGGTTATGCGAAAGCGAACAAAGCGTTCTTGAACGGTCGCAGCCGAGATTCCAAAGACCGGAAAACCGCTTCCTCACCTGACCGAAGGAGCTCTCGAACGTGATCAGCCTCTCTCTGACGTATGTAAGCAATTTCTCGAGTACCCTTCGAACTGTCCATAAGTTCGCAGCATGACCCAGACGGGTTCGCCTGAACAAATCAGAGATTTTTTGTTCGTTGCTGGCGAATGACAAGTCGATCTGCATAGTGGTTTCACATGTCAGAAATCCATGTTAGGCGTCGCTCCCCACTCAGAGCATTTTCCAGAGTCCAAGTCGAAGCGACAAGCAATCCCGTGTTCAGCGTTCCGACTCGACGAAGCAGAGCATATCGAAAGGGGTATACCGTGATCGTGAAGGCTTTAGCTATTCAGGCTCAAGCAACAACGTTTGACGACTTGTGGAGTAGACTTTCTGATCGGCGGGCGGCGTTCGAGCAGCCGGCGAAATCTTGGCGCTGAGCACACTACCGCGCAATTATTTTCTGCCCACCGCTCCACCAGATCCTCGAGCACTCTGCGCCAGCCCGACAATTGTTTCGCTTGCTCTCTAGTCGCCCCTCATCCTACATGCTCTGAGTGTGTTTGTCTCATTTTTCAGAATGGCGGAAGATCAAAGCATCGAGGTGAGTCTTCCTGTCTTGTGCTCCCCGCACAATGAAGCGCTGACCGCTAACAATGACCCAGGGTCGTCTCAGAGGCCATGCGGAAGCGTTCAACGGTCTGCTGTCTTTAATCCCAGCTAAAGTTTACTACGGCGCAGACACTTCGGTGAGCACTACGCTGAAACTAGCACAATGCTGTTGGTGCTGATACACCACCCAGGACCAGTGGCAACGCAAGAAGCAAACCAAAGCTGAAGCTCGCGCCGCCAAGATCGCAAAGTTAGACCCAGCAAACAATAAAAGCGCATTAGACGTCATACAAGAGAATGAGAAGAAGCGTAAGCGCGAAGAATTTGGCGACGAGGCCGACGTACCAGCTGCGAGTTCTGGTCAGGGACCGAAGCAGTCTAAGCCTCCGAAGAAGCAGAGAACAGAGCCATCCACGGTTGAAGCGCTATCACCATCGGACGATGAGGCCATTCGAGCAGCAAAACGTGAGAAGCGGAAGCAGAAGAGAGAAGATAAGAAGGCCCGGAAGGAAGAGCAGCAGGTCAAACAGCAACAAAAGAAGGAGCTGAAGCAGCAGAAGAAACTTGAGGCTGGTGACGACGATGACGAGGCTGAGGATGCAGTGCAAGCAGGTGCGATGATGGAGCCGTTGGATGTGTCTGGCTTGGCTGAAGGAGAGGAACAGGAAGAAGGTTGGGAAAGCGCCAACAGCGAGCCGCAAAAGCCGGACGAGGAAGACAATGAACAGCCATCAACTGCGACATCATCTCAGAAAGAAGACTCGCCTGCCTTTGACTTTTCCGCGCAGCCATCAGGTACATCGTCAATATCCTCCACAGACATTACAGAGACTACACTACCACCAAAAGCCAAGAACACCAAGCCCAAGAACGCCGACAATATCCTCATCTCCCAAGCTAAGTCGATCCCTTCTAAGACTTCCGCCGCGTCCGAACATGCCCTATCCAAGGAAGAGACCGCGGAAAGAATCAGGAAACGCCTTGCCGAGCTGCGGGCAGCGCGGAAAGCAGATTTAAATGGCCAGCCGGCAAAGACAAGAGCTGAGTTGCTGGACAGTCGCCGCAAGAAGCAAGATTTGCGAAAAGAGAAAAAGAAGGCATTACGGCAACAGGCCAAGGAGGAGGAGGAGAGGAAGCGCGAGGAGGCAATTGCGAGGGGGTCACCCCTCATGTCACCTTCAGTAAGATCTCCACCCCCGGAGGAGGCAAACAACTTTGCATTTGGGCGCGTTGCTTTCGAGAATGGACAGACAATGACTGCTGATCTGAGCAATGTCTTGGATCTGTCGAAGAAGAAAGGACCTTCGGACCTGAAGACAGCAATGCTTGCAGCTAATGCCAAAAACTCCCGCTTGGCAGGGCTCGATGCTCAGAAACGTGCAGATATCGCCGAAAAGGATATGTGGCTCACAGCTCGGAAACGCGTCCACGGCGAGAAGGCGAAGGACGACCAGAGTCTCCTCAAAAAGGCTTTGAAGAGAAAGGAGAAGGCGAAGGAGAAGAGCTCTAACGACTGGAATAAGCGTACTGAAGGTGTTAAACTCGGCAAGGAAGCACGACAAAAGAAGCGGGATGCCAACCTAGCCAAACGCAAGGAGGAGAAGGGAAAGAAGGGCGGCAGCAAGGGCGGGAAGCCCAAGAAGATCAAGAAGAGGCCTGGCTTCGAGGGCAGCTTCCGCGCGGGAGGGAAACGATGAGCTTTTGACAGTGCTGAGCTTTCTCGAAGGGTTGAAAGGCATCTTTGAGGCGATTGCATAAAATTTCCTGTACATATGAGTTGATGAATTGCATGACCATATGATCTGTAACAAGAAAAAGCTCTTTCGATCGAATAGAACTGCGTGACAGTGCACCGATTTGACCCGCAAATTGAAGAAGCTCAGAGTGACGAATGATGCATGAGGAGCCTCGGTCTGAAGATTCGATCCATATCGAATGCAGGGCGCTTAGCAGAGGACGTTGCGCATGTGGAGAATTTCCGCTGAATGTGCCCGTGGTCCAGATGTAGCCGTTGAGTTGCTGAAGGGTTTCAACGACTACGCCTCAGATTCCTACTTTTGGAACCCTTATCTAGGTATCCACTTGATCGCAAGCCCAGCTGATTGAACAACATTTTGCAGCATCCGGTTTTCGTCAAACGTGTTTCCTCTCACGCGTGACCGTAGACCAAAAAAATTCCCAAAGTCATGGTACAGTACCTGCTTAGGTAGTTTCCTCCTCGTGTCACCCGGCTAACGATACTCAGGCCAAGAAAACCTCGAGCTCGACTGTCAGACCGACTCGCAAACACCATCCTTCTACAGACACGCAAAGCGAGAAGGAATCCGTCACATCATCTTCGGGCTCTTCTTCGGGTTCCTCTTCGGGCTCCTCGTCGGGCATCTCTGATCGGGCGGCCGACCAGCACTCGGCAGAGATGGCCTCGAAATCCGATTCTGGATCCGAAGCCAGTGTCAGCTCGGCTGGACCCACAGATGCCGAGCAGACTCCTGCGGACTTTGATGCGTGGTATCTACGACAGCTGACGGCCGAGTTCGGAGACGACCTGGACAAGGTGCGCAACGCGAACGATTTTTCAGATGCGTCGTTGCCGGTGCTCATTCATGCGCTGAAGGAATGCTCTTCTGTGTATACCGAGGAGCAGAAGCGGAAAGTCATGGGGCAGGGCGGGCAATAGATTCGAGATGCAAGTCAAAAGTCAGTGGCTGGCTATGGCAGCATGTCACTATTTACTTATTGGGTCCATATGGACTCGAAACCCACTTTTTGTACATTGGGGGTTGTCGCTATTATTTACAAAGCCACGCCGATTGCACCAGCAAGCCAAGCTGGCCACCACACCCCGAAAACGACGACTTGAGTCCACAAGCCGTTGACGTGCCAACCAAAGGCAGCCTCCATGAGCACATTCTCCACCTTGACTTTGAAGATGAGGCAGGCTATTTGGATGACGACGGGCGGAGAGACCAGTAAGAGCCCGACACTCGACACGATCCTGATGATGTTGAGCTTCGCTGCATCTTGGGTCTGTGATTCCTTCGGTACTGGCGAGGGTCCGACGAAAGACAGCGGCGATGCAAGCACGCCAATAAAGAGTGCAAGTGGGAAGTTGACTGTCGCGAGGGTCGCAAGGAACAGGCCTATTGCCATCATGGAAAAGCACTTTATCAGCAACTTTTGCTGTTCGCTTGGCTGAATCGAGGTGTGGATGAGTGCCGCGAGGCCTGCCGGCAAGGCCAAGTTGACACCGGCAAATGTGTAGAACAACGGAACAAACATCTGCTTTGGTCAGAAGCGCCTCAACGACAATGTCCTAATCACTTACTGAACGTGTTGCGTTGTTGAAAAGCCACAATGGAATGACGCCGAGAAAGTGCAGCCCAAGCACGATAGCTACGGGTGTAAAAAGGTCTCTCTCCTCAACTTCGAGGACTTTTTTTGGAATGACTGCCACCTCACCCTTGTGCGCCACGACCTGGACTTCCCCCTTCTGCTTCTGTTCCTTTTCCAAGGCTGGCTTCTTGGCCGGTCGGCCGCTGGCGATCCACAATGCTATAGCGGAAATGGTGAAGTTGGCTGCTACAAGCATGGCGCTTGGCAAGTATGTGCCGATACTCACGAACCTGTCGTGTCGCATCAGAAGGTAGAAAAAGAAACTCTGGTGGAAGTGTTCCATAATGTTGTTCAGACTTCGGAACAAACTTTCCACTACTCTCCCATACGCCATCGCATCTTCCGGACCGTCGTTCATGGACTTGAGGGTGATGGCATCAATGTGATACGGCATGAAGACACTGTGGGGACCAGAAGTGTGACCCAGACCCTGGCTGACCATGCCCTTCAGCATCACTCGCAGACGTTCCGCATAGGTATTTTCGCGTGTCCAAGTATTTTGGAGTGCGACCTCCATTCCATGCTGACCTGCCGCAATGTTGATTGCCGTGTTGAAGAGGTCCAGATTCGGCAACTGCCCATTGATGCCGTCGTAGGTAATGTGCATGCTTTTGAAACTGCTGTAGTTAGGAAAATCAATCACAACTGCGCCCTGTATCGCTCCACTCTTCAACGGCAGAGAGTCGACCTTTGAGGGATCGTGCTGGTCGTGGTAAGCATCTACCCAAGCTTGAGGTCCCGCCTTGCTTTCAGGTGTGATTAGAATGATTATGTCCTTCGACCACAAAGACCACCTCTTGAAGTAGCGCGACAATGTCAAGGCGAGTGCTACCCCTGGAATGTTGTAGTCGCCATGCATATTTCTGAAAGCTGCGACCAAGACAATTGCTTCTGTCGCATCGCCTCGTGGCGCTCTGATGATGCCGTAGGTGTTCTTGCCCGTGAACTCTTCCCCGCCAACGGTGTATCGGTATTCCTGCGACGCAGTCTTCAGGCCAAACCCTTTCATAACCCATTCCGACGGTGATGTGAAGTCGCCCGTTTGAGTTCCGTTCACGAAGTGGTGAACGACGTCCGTTCGAATTGCTTCATGAATATCCTGCTCTGAGCCAGCGAAGTACGTATGGACCTGACCAGGCAATAGAGCGTTCTCCGAAATATAACATCTTCGCGAATACTCGTCCAGTGGCAACATAAACAGCCATACAACGCCTACCACGATGACGAAGAGTGAAAGATAGGGTGGAAGGTACAGTAGCCGAGGGTCTCTGCGGAGAGCCAGCAATGACCCAGCTGGAGCAGTGTTAGCCTTGTCAGACCTAAACGATATGGTTTCTTAATACATACAGAGGAGAGCCATGTTGAGAGCTGGGTGCTCGCATTGTATTCATTGCATTTCGTGGCAGCTTGACCGGAGGCATCGGAGCAACTCCGAGCTGACATAACATTTGCGGAGCTGAAGTTCGCTGAGCTACCAATCCTTCAGGAACTCGGGCCTTCCCAAAGAGCGTTTACGGGCAAGATACAGCATTTGAGCGTGGAGGTCTCGCTCAATATGCTATGTCTCAACTCATATGAAGGGGTGAGCGCAATTAAGACGAGCTCTAGGCCTTGCTTTGGGCGAAGTCGATCTCCGACAAGGTCAGGGTCCGTGGTCATTCGTCCTGGACAATAAAGCTCAGCTACTGCTGCACTCCTGCTCTGAAAGATTCACTCGCCATGGTGAACTTGTCGACCGGAATGATAGTTCTCGATTGATACTGTACGGGCTCTACAAGCTTCGGGGTTCAGGTTGCGCGGATACGAAAGGAGCTGAAATTAGCAAATTCCAATCTTAACTAAAATCTGAACATCGTGCAACGAATGATTAACGAGGTACGATGTCCACACTTGTACAATCATTCTAGTCGTTGAGATGCTCAAGCCTCAAATGCAACCAAAGCATCGTTACAGACTCCTCTGTAGGCAGCACCGAGGCCATGCGGGGCAACAGGCTCAAACTTGCTCAATTCGATACAACCAAGCGCTGCAGGACAGGGCCATGGTCTATGCTAGTGTTCTGTAATGAGTCAAGCCGTGCTGATATATCAGATGTCAAATACAGATAAAAGGCACCGTCGAAGAACGTGAACCTTCAGCGTTCGATCATCACATCTCTTTACTTCTCAACTCTGAACATGTTCGCACGGAGCCAGTCTTCCAGCTCGCACCCGGTAGCCGGAATACGTGCCTTCGCCCCCATCGAATGCGGCACCGAAGCCTCCAAGCACTTTCTCTTCGACAAAGACTACGTGAGCCTGAATCATGGTACGATGCCTTGCTCAGAACTCGCGCAGGACTCTGACTTCGCCGTCTAGGGTCCTATGGCACATATCCTCTGTGGGTTCGCACCGTCTTTCGACACTATCAAGACCTCACCGAACAGCGGCCCGATGATTTCGTTCGCTATCACTACCGTACCGAGCTTCTGGACAAGTCTCGTGCTCTGTTGGCTGACTATTTGAATTGTCCACTAAATTCGCTTGTCCTCGTCCCCAACTCCACCACGGCGTTCGATTGCATCGTTCGAAATCTCGAGTATGAACCAGGCGATGTCATAATCACGTTCTCCAGCATATATGGCTCTTTCAACGCGCCGCTGCAATACCTATCCGAGATTACACCATTGGAGGTGTCTCGGATCGAATATACGCTACCAATCGAAGACCATGAGCTCGTGCAGCTTTTCGAAGATCGGATAGATGAAGTCAAGAAACGAGGAAAAAGACCGCTCCTTGCAGTCTTCGACACGATCAACACTTTACCGGCGGTGCGGATGCCTTTTCAACGTCTGGTACAAGTTTGCAAGGAGCGCGGCCTCTTATCGTGTGTCGATGGCGCTCACGGTGTGGGTCTGTTTCCAATCGACGTTCAAAAACTCGACGCCGACTTCTTCATGAGTAATTGCCACAAGTGGCTTTACGTACCACGGCCATGTGCCGTGCTCTGTGTCCCAGAACGAAATCAGGGACTTCTCCGGACGAGCTTGCCCACTGGATTCGACTGGGTGCCGAAACATAAAGTGGGTCAAAGCACCGGAGATGAGAAGAGCTCTCTTGTCAAGACATTTGCATACACGGGTACGCTGGATGATAATCCATATCTGTGTATCGAAGCGGCCCTGGAATGGCGGAAGAAGCTGAAGTGGGGTGACAAGATTGGGGAGGAGGCGGTCATGGGGTACATTCATTTTCTAGCTGACAAGGGCGGAGTCCTCGTAGCACGGATTCTGGGCACGACAGTGCTGGAGAATAGCGAGGGGACACTTGGTGGCGTCGGCTTTGCCAATGTGCGTTTACCACTTCGCTCAGCGCTAGGAGACGATAATGATTACATTGAGAGCATCTTGGAAATGGCCAGAAAGGGGGATGTTGGTGAGGGTGTGAAGGTTGCAGGAGAGATTATGAGATGCATGATACAAACGTACGAAACGGCAATGTTTGTGCATTTCTATGAAGGCGAGTGGTGGGCCAGATTGAGTGCACAGGTCTACCTGACGCTGCAAGACTTTGAAAGAGCTGGAAGACTGCTAAAAAGGGTTTGCGATGGCAGAGAATGGTTATTCTTGTGAACGACAGACGATTGTATGTAGCCCGCAGCTACTACACTCGCTTTCACTCGGGGCTCACGATGGCAGCATGTTGTCCAGACTGTGATTTTGGTCACAACTGGATGCTGATACAGAATGATACCTCTCGGAGCGCCAAACCGGAGAGGCATGCGGCCGTGGACTTTCCTCTGCCGCGACGTCGAGCATGTTGAAGCTGAGGCGTCGCGAATGGCCGAGCGGCTGAGTCAGCGGGATCGGAAGGAATGGCAACTTCCCGATCTCCAGAACTCCTGCACGCCTGATTTCCGCTCTACCACAGTCCACTCCTCCACAACTCTCGCTGCTTGCGCGGCGGTATCCATTGCATCCTTGCCACTCGACAGACTCTCGTTGACTGTGAATTTGTTCAGATGTCGGATTATTCACCTGACACTGAAGACCGCTTCTGGTCGCCCGACACGGCTTTGCTAACGCTTACCGGTCAACAATTCCTTTCTGTCTCGGAGCTCTATGGCGACATTGCGTCCAGTGCGCTCGAAATCTCAAACTCTATATCTGTCAGCGTATCCAACGGCATTTGCAAACTGGACGACGGATTATTTCGAGTGCCGAGCCGCCGACCATCGCTGCCCAATTTTGGCAACCAGCTCCAGACATTTAACCTTTACCGACTCTACCGTCCCTGCGCCCGCACACCAATTTCGCCTTCGGAGTCGGACTAACTGCGTACTCTCCCCTCTGGTTGGCGCTTTTGGAAAACTAACTTTAGGCTTAAACGCGTCAGATGTGCTTGTGACGTCTTGATGCTTGCATTTCGAACATGCCGGTTCTCGATCCCTTGCTGTCCTCACGTCTCATGTATTGTTTTCGACCATACAAGGGCCACCCATGACAGTTAATTACATGGAGCTCAGCGATGGTGAGCTATGGATCCAGTTCCAACCGACGCCGAGTCGAAGCTCACCATTCGACGCCACTGTTCTATTTCTGCTACTAGTACTTAGGTCTGCTCGAGTACTTGTCCTTGCTCATCTCGCCGCTTGCCTTCTGACTCCACCCGCCCCTTCCCCGTCCGTAGTCTGCTCCGCACGATCCTTTCTGCAATGGCTCCTCTCCTGAACTAGTCGCTTGTGGCGACTGCGCTCTTCACGGAGACCTTTGCGCAGCCGCCCCCAGGTACTTATGCACCAGCAGGCATTCCTTCCGTGGCTCCAGGCGATACTGGCGCACTGTACGGTCCCAGCAGTCTAAACGGCAATTTTGCTCCAGACATTGTTCAGACAGGCGACTCGAGCGTCCCGACGCCAGTCTCCTTGGTTCCTGGCCAGGACGACGACACGAAGAACGGTGTGTACTTGGATTTCACGAATGAGCAGCAGCCACAGGCACTTCGAGGCGGTCACGGCGGTACGAAGCCTACTGGGTCCCCGGATACAAGTGCCTACGACCGCGTGAACAGCGACCTGTTCGACTCTCCAGGCACTGATGCTGGCAGTGTTCCTAATGGCGTATGGCCGATGGGTCTGAGCCACAATAGATTGGGTCAAAAGGGCGCTGGTTGGGCTCGCCAGCAGAACACAGACGTGCTGCCAATTTCGAAAGACATGGCTGGTGTTGACATGCGCTTGTCCCCTTATGCATACAGTGAATTGCACTGGCACGCGACTGCAGAGTGGGCTTACATCTTCGTTGGATCAGTCCGCATCTCTGTCGTCGATGCCAACGGAAAGACCTTCACCGATGATCTGCAGGCTGGCGATGTCTGGTTCTTCCCAACAGGTATTCCCCACAGCATTCAAGCATTGGATGAGGGCACCGAGTTCCTCTTGATCTTCGACAGCGGCGATTTCTCGGAAGACGACACAGCACTTGTCAGCGAGCTTTTCATGCGAAACCCCAAGTCGGTATTGGCCAAGAATTTCAAGACAGACATTAGCGCGTTCAACAACCTGCCGACAGAAGAGCTATACATCTTCCCTGGAACTAATCCTGGCCCGATTGAGAATTCAAACCTTACCGGACCCAACGGCTACAACCTTGACATTAAGCAGCAATTCAGCTACCATTGGAGCCAGCAGAAGCCCCTCGAGATCCCCGGCGCCGGTACTGTCAAGATCCTGGATCCCACCACCTTCCCTACAGCGATCGACTTCAGTGTCGCGCTAGTCACAATCCAGCCTGGAGCCATGCGCGAGCTCCACTGGCATTTGGACAGCGACGAATGGAACTTCTTCATCCAGGGCTCGGCACGTGTCACGGTCTTCAGTGCCCCCTCCTCCAGCCGAACATTCGACTACCAGGCTGGTGATGTCGGCTACATTCCAATCTCGGACGCCCATTATGTCGAGAACGTTGGTGACGAGGACGTTGTCCTCCTCGAAGTCCTACAAGCGCCACAGTTCACCGACATTTCCGTTGCGCAGTGGCTGGGTCTCACACCCAAGCAGGTGGTGAAGGAGACTCTGAACCTGCCCGATGCGGTCATCAACAACTTGCCCAAGTACAAGCCTATCCTGATTCCGGGTCACAAGAATCTCACGGACACCAACTATACTGGCACATTCTAGGTGGCAACAGGCAAGGCCGTGGATTCTTTTTGCTTCTGTTTTTAAAACTGCATTCAAAGCGTGATGTGATGGGCGAATGAAAAGCGGTCACGCAGTGAAACTGGCGATGAGACAATCATGCAATTAGTCCGACCGTGCGCGGGGCTTGTTTGGGATTGTAAGCAAGGTATCAAGGATGCCCTGCATACCATATAATCACTTCACGTGCTGAACCTGCATATATCCTTGTCATAACGTTAGAACGTATTGAAATAATTGTCCTTATGTTTCGCTCCTCTCTACTGGCAGCTTGCTGCTAAGGCTGTGCAATATCAATTATATCGCAACTTTGGCAAGCGCCACAGAGAAAACTAACCATACGGCCTGAGGCAGCAAGAGACTTAGATTCACATTACAGAAAGTCCTGACGGCGCGGAATTACTCCACAAAGCAAGTTCACAGCCACTTGTTCGCTTTGGTTGGATCATTGTCGAATCACCGTCCGTGTATTGTCCTTTACATAGAGCTTACTCATCTGGACCCAAAGATCCCACATGTAAGCTGACATTTTCAACCAGCCACAACGAACAGTCAGTCGCCCCCAAAAACTCACTCGCATCAATCCCGCGATCAATAACCCTCCGATCTCGCAAAGTATAGTGACAAAAGACCAAAACTGAAGATATAATTCCAAGCGTCTGCATCGGAAACGTTGCTTACCGATGTCCCCGGCCATAGCTTTCGGGCGCCACCCTGCCGCGTGTGCCCGTGTTCGCTGCTCAAAAAGATTTAGTGCCACCCGAGCATCAATTCGATGCCTAATGAGCCTGCGTGCCATCCAGCATCGCCACCGATGTTTCGGTGATACACCGACACCATCGAACGGACACGGCCCCTTTCGATGATGAGTTGGCGCCTGCGCAATGCCCCTGCCTGCACTCTGGAGGGTTGGCACTGAGAGAGAGAGAGCTCAGCCGTGCAAACCGCACCTTTCACTCCAGAGGAAATTCACGGCTGGATTAGTGTCAGGGTTCCAGTGCCTCCAATGGTCCGTGGCGTCTGTTGCACTTTTGCTCATCTCCATGCTGAGCTTGACCGAAAGAAGCAGAGCGAACGGAATGATCCAACACGTACAGCGTGCAGATTGGTGGATGTCGGATGAAGCCCCCCCATCTTCCAGAATTCGTACGACCAACCACTACACATCTATTTTCCCGAGCCCCATGCAAAAAGGGGGTGTCGAGTATCTAGCGAAAACATCGATGCGCAAAGTTGATATGCCCCCTGCTCCAGGAAAATCTGTTCGACCCGTTTTTTTTTCTTCTTCTTTCTCCCCCTCCGTCTGACTTTGAATACGCCCTGCGAAGCGATGGATGCTCTTACAGCATAAACGATGGTGATGACGAGTCCTCGTCATCGCCGGAGGGCGGGACCCCGGTCTAGCGCGGTTCGTAGCAGCTACTAGCTCCATGCGAAGCTTTTCGAAGCTTTTGCCCAGCCGCGCCGTCGACGCCCGGGATCGCCGGGGGGCGGGGACGCGCAGCTGGGCATTGGGGGCGCGCTAGTCGAGGCTAGTCTGGAAGTAAGCGTGAAGTATGGTGTGAACAGCGAAAACAGTGAAATCGCGGGAAGGGGGGTAAATTATGGAGGAGGCCACGGGCCAATCGCGACCATCTTGTGTTGTGCTGGTGGATGGACGAATCTTCGCCTCATTTACTATGCGCGCCGTAGAACGAATGGCCGCCGCTCAGCCGGGTGTGGCAATTGCTCGGGAGATGTTGAGCAGCAAGGGAGAGGTAGAGCCCGGCCTAAGCTGGGGCGGGCATTGTCCTTAGGGCTGAAATGATTATTAACGACGCCTCACTGGCCGTAATATGACCTGTGCAAGTGCCGAGGCTGGCCGAAGGGGGATCAAGGGCTGTGATTACGGAGTACGAGAAACAAACATGTCAAGGACCTGCGGAATATTACGACGCTATGGCATTCGTTCTTGTGACGCCGCCAACCTTGGCAGAGGAAAAGACTACGCCCGCGAGATTCGATGCAAGGGGCTGTTGTCGTAATAATCCAGGAATGTTTGTTCCTCATCGCCCAAGTGTGTCACAGTCCCGACCTGATGTAGAGTTTGTTGGTGGCTGCTTTATAATCCTCCAGGATCGTTTCTCTGGGATCGGATGTATGCACGAATACGGGTTTTCAACACGACGAATACCTACCTTAGAACCATACCGCGACGTCACAGTCTCGATCATCCGGCACTCGTACATTCATACTTGCAAACAATGTCGTACCACGTCCAGTAGTCGGGTCGCACGAATTCCGAGCTCGTGAGTGCTCCGGGATATTCTTAACCTTTCGGGAAGCTCGCCAATTCCAGCAAGCTGTCAACATCGAGGGGGTGGTCGTTGAAACTCGACCCAGCATTCGTTGAGAGCCCAAGACATGGATCGTTGATAGCTAGCTAAAGATGACCAAGTGGGTCGGAATGATGCCTGGAACGACATGAGAACGACACGCGCGCAAACGCGTCTTCTTTTCCCCGCTCTCGTGCATGCTGTTCCGACCAGGATGGTGGGCTCATAGTCCTGCAAACGATTGTGAACGGAGGTCTTTGCGGGGGCAAGGCTAAGGGATGGGCTAGTCAATGTCAGCATTCAGGAGATGTGTCATCTGGACGGCCGGCAGATAAGGGTACAAGGGATCGACGTGTGTGGCTCGTCTACAGACAACGGTATGGAGGTCGGCAGCTGGGAAGACTAATGGTTGCGACGAGCGGGTGCGCAGCTTAGAAGAAATGAACAAATCGTGTCATTGTGAGTTTGGGGCATGTGTTCGCAGGACGGCTCTGGAATTCTGGCACGACTGGATCCGGAGGTGCGGTTTAGAAATCAATGTGATAGTGGCTTAGATGGTGTTGAGCCTCGAATGCGATGTTGACCGTAAATCCGTGGTAGTGTGAGCTGTTTGTCAGCTCACTGTCGTGTTTGTAGGAAGCACGTGGCGTTTGATACGTAGGCTATAGGTCAATTTTTGTCACATTGAATCGCAATTCTGATGTCGTGGTATCGAAAAGTCATCCACTCTATTTGCTCATATCAAGGTCTTGAATTCTGAGAATTATAGTTCTTGAGATAAGCCTGGACACTCGACTGTTGACTCATGCGATTCTCGACCGTTTGTGAGCGGTGTACTCTTCGCAGTCATCATCGCTTGGCCATCCGCCCCAGGACTCGACGCTCTCCACTATCTGCCTTGCTTGCTGTAGAGCCAGTTTCCGTGACGCTGTTGATCGCTCCGCGTCGTCCACCCCAGGCTCTTGGTCGCCAGGAGACAAGGTACCGTCGCTGGGCTCCTCTGAAATTGTTTGCTCGTCAGACTCTTGCTGCTCTTCGTGCTCCTCATGCTCGGTATCCTCATGTTCCGCCAAATCATGGCTCTGTTCTGAGTTCCTGCGCTCTGGATCGACCGGCAAGGTCCACCATTGCTCAAGCATGACGCGCACGCATACAATCGTACGTCGCATCAGGCGTTCGCCGTTTCGAAGCTCACTTGACACAGCGCTGATTTCAGGCTCGAACAGGGACATCCATTTCAGTAGGTCAACCATACCTTGGTAGTCCTTTGTGATGCCCAACACTCGCATGAAAGCGTGCAGATTGGCGGGACTGGGGACGTCCAGCATGCGTGCCATGAGATCATCTGGGTGAAAGGAGTCCAGACGTGCTAGTTCTGGGTGGTCATCTTCTTGGAAGACGGATAATTGCGTGCTCGTAAGACGCGCGAAATATCTCTTCAGGAAACTCGCACTGTGCGACAAGGTCCGAGTCGCTCTGGCTCGCCGTTTTTCTGTGGCGGCACGCTGATATTGATCTTCACCGTCCGCAGGCAACGGTCGTTTCAACAGTTGACCAGCGGCAATCGAGGCCTTCTCAGCTCCTACACAGAGCATCTGGAAGCCTGTGAAGTCAATTGATATATCCAGAGTAGTCATCCGCGTGACTATGTCACACATGGGATCCCATGAGGCAATAGCATTCATCACGGGATCGTTGCTATTGACCAGGTCTAAATGTTTGACGGGATCGGAGCCCTGTTTAGCTATCGCAGACAGGAGACTGTACCAAGCAGGTCGATATGGATAGCCATGGTCAAATAGAAGCCTTCGGGCAAAAACAAGGCTTGCACGTGGTCCTTCCTCAACGCGGTCTCCAGGTTTAATGTCCCCCTCTGAGATACGCGCCTCTCTTCGCTTAACGCTGTTGCGTGCGAAGTTTTGAATAAGTCGGATGTAAGCTGCGAGCACAGGATAGAGTTGTGGAGTAAATCTTGCCGTGCTCATCTCTTTACGTGCAAGCAGAACGTCCTTCAGCCCTTGGGGTAAAGCAGAAATGCGAACATACTGCATCCCGACTCCGAACGTTTCGGCGTGGCTGAGCATGAATGCAAGGAAAGCTCCGCGGAACGGAACACCATGTCGCATCATTATCTCAACAAACCGATGCTCATTTGGCGGGGGCGATGGTAGGTACGGTCGCTCACGCGGATTTATGGATGACTCTGATAATTCGAGAGCGTCCCCCGGCACGGTAGAGTGGTCGTCATGCGTTCTTCTTCGCTGTATGCGCCGCGTCCGGGCCAGAACAAGCTTCACGAACATGGGGTAGCAAACTTCCGCAGACCATTTCGGTCTCCTCTCTTTATAGGTCAAAAAGCAAGCCCAGGCTTCGTCCACCGTTCTCGTGGCCTGAATCCGAGCTGCCCAGATCATACTGCTCTCTTCGTCTTCGACGATGTTGAGTGTTTCACGTTGCTCTGCGGCTGGTGAGAACTTGGGCGCGTACTGGCGGGTAAACACTGTTCTTGTTTGAATCGTTGGGCTGTGATCCGTATCCCAACCAGACAGAATCGAAGCTGCTTGCTCCCAAACGTCCATGGCATAGCCAGCCTCGGCCTGACGTTGAAGAGCTCTCTTTGCTCGACTAATACCGTGCTCGATATCTGTGTCTTCGTCCAACCCAGACTTTGGGTCTTTCCAAGGCGGCCATGATAAGGCTTTGAGATGGGCCCATTCTCGCTCTGTTTCAGTTTTTCGGTGTGATAGCTGAAGAGATACCACAGCGCGGTAGCCTTCCCGCGTAACTGCCAATGCTGGTGAAAAATCACTTAGCCTGGCCAATAGTGAGAGCTGTGCCCGCTGACGGTGTTCGACGGAAAGCAAGGGAGCCTTGCGAGTAGGCAAACTAAGTAAACGCAGCGCCTTGTTGTAAAGTAAAGTCAGACGGGCATGCTTTTGGGGCTGGAGTCTGACGCCATGGCTGATGTTGCGGTGGTACAAGGTCAGCATGTTGGCAATATCCGGAAGAGCTTCGGGCCACACAATCCTTGCATGTCTAAGGAGACGAACAAGGAGTACCGCAAAAGTACGAGGTTCCAGAGGATTATAATTTCCAGAGTTCTCGCGCTTGGGTGCCACCGCCCAATTTAGATAGCGAAGCCTGCCAGGATCGACTCGTGGAGACCGCAGGTCTTGTTCCCACTGTTGAACGTGAACATTCCTTACCACATTCAGAGCGTAGACCAGACAGAGCCGAAGCGCGGATGCACTTATTGTTGGCCGACGTAGAATATATAGCAGCAGGAAGAGAGGTGCCTTGTTTCGCTGGTACCGACTTGGGTCGGCAGTCCTGTCAGCAAGAACGAGCAGACGCCTTGCAGCATCTTCAGACTTTTCCGCCGTCAAAATCCATGCCCATGAGACGACGTCCTCAACGTCAAAATGCCGTTTGTGAAGATATTGCAGGTCCTTAGGGGTGAAAACTTGGACCAAGTCGACTTCACTGATATTCCTCGGAGTACGGCCGTGATCCTTATCTGCACAGAACTGAATATACTTTGCGAGAATGTATTGCAGCTTTGGTGGAGGATTACGTCGACGTCGAAAAGCCTCTCTCGCAGCGGCTGCTTCTTCTCTATTCGGAGATTCTGGAGAAGTAAAGGTCAAGTCGGTCTTGCGTTCGGCCTGGTATGGAAGGCTGTTGAAATGACCTCCAAGCTTCAGCGCATCCGTGAGGACTTCAGAAGGACTCGAGGGTGCCGATTGGGTTCCGCCTCTTTGGTTTGATTGAGTCGCTCCGTGCCCATTCTTATGTTCTGTCTCAAAAAGTTGATCATATCGAAGTGCGGCGCTTAGTTCAGAGTGTTCGGCACTGGATTTGTTCAATTGCTCAGAACAATGGTCGAAGGCTTGCCAGAGGCTGTCATCCTCAACATTATCCTCCTGTTGCTCCGTCAGAACTTGCTGCTCGACCGCGGCAGTCCATTCTGGTTCGTTTGTCGAGTGTCCCCTGGTGGAAGTGCTGTACAAGCTGCTCAGGGACTGAGCGCAGACTTGCTGGCTGCCGCGAAAGCTGGCTGGGAGGAGTGTACGTCGTGATCGGTGCGCGATCTGAGGGGTGGTAGCTTGCGACCGGCGCGGAGCAAAGCTAACAGAACAGCCTGCGAAAGAACGGGTAGCAGCTGGGCGCCAGGCTCGGAAAGGGCTGCGTCGAGAGAGGACCATACACCTAGTTCTGCGCAGTGAGTATATTAGTGGAATTGGCACGTCTGAGCTGACTGCACTCACGACAAAAGCCAGCTGGAATGATGGGACGGTTGAATGGACTGGGCGCTGTCGGCTTCATACTTGCACTAAGTGTCGTGAAGCTCGACTCGGCGCCACGTTTGTCCGGCCGAACGCAGCACGTGACCGGCTCATCGGCGGCCAAGCACGTCAAAACAGATCGCGGACGAGGGAATACTTAATCCGTACGCCAGTGACAGCGGAGCAGAGCAGAAGCGGCAGAGCGCGCCCATCGCAGACTGCGCAGGAACCAATTCGCCATTCGCAGCCTGACATCGCCAGAACTCCAGCACAAGGCCTGAAGGCATTGTTCCTCCGAATTCCCGCCCAGTCCGTGGCCGGCCCTTGCGACGCGAAATCACCTACCCAGAACCTGACCTGCGCGCAGATCTACCACCTCGATCGCGTCTACTGACATTTATTCACCATGTCGGCGGCAGCGGCATCCGCTGATGCGCCGCCGTCGCCCAAGCTCGCAACACCTGACACCTTGGCCTCCTTCACTGGCAAGCGGAAGAGACAAAACGTCGTCGTCAATGCCACCGACGATGCTAGTACAGCAAGGGGTGAGGACCTCTACGAAGTTGTTGGCGACCTGTTCGAAGTCTTGGAGAGGTAAGAATTTCATGGCCGCTACGAAGTTACCAGTCCAAAGATTTTGACACACGAAACAGTGCCTTTCCATTCGCGTCCACCGTTCTTTCCCGCGACATTCCGACTAGCAATCCCTCGTCCAAACGAGCCAAGCGATCGATTCCTGCAGCTAACGATGCGATAAGGACCTCAATCAAGGCTCAGGTGGAATCGAAGGCATATTCGACCTTTGAAGAGCTGTGCGATGACATGGACAAGGCTGTCGACAGCATTGTCTCAGAACTGGAAGGATCGAAAGGGCAAAATGGTGTCTCTCCAACTGATGTGCCATCGGTATCGGCTGCGCGGTCGTTTCAGGCTGAGATACATACCCTGTTAGATCCAAAGCCTACTAACACCGCTCGACGACCTTTATCTGAAATATCAGTCAACTCTGAGAAGGGCGAAACTAGCGTGTCAACTATCACTCCGCAAGGTCGAAGTGTTCTCACGCTTTTTGGACATAGTGGCCAGGGGCCCCCACGGCAGTATTTCGCTAGCTTGAAGGATGTCTCTGGCACAAAGGACAACTCTGGTGTCGACCCCATGGCCACGGCGTTGTTACCGAATGGGATCTTTACAACATCAGTTTTGCCTCCTCGGAGCACAGGGATGCCCAAGCATAAGCCGAAGCGCTTGCTCAAGGATGTACTGCCACCACCACCTTCATCGTATCCATACAAGCTCCCGACCGCTCCTCCTTCTCGAGCCACCAGAAGTTCGGTCGTTGAATGGTATCGTCCTGCTTCCGAACCCCCAAAGACAAGGCCTGGCGATAAGGAAGTCTTCGCGGAACAAACCTTGACCCACGGCCAATGGCTATCCTACCTCTCGCATGCTGATCAGGATGAAACGATCTCCGAAAAGCGCTTGAAACGCGATCGGGCGCTTAGTGGAAGCGAGGGACCTGATGAGAGTGAACTGGAATTTTTGCAGCAGCAAAGGAATTCAAGGGCTCGCGCGAAGAAAAGCTCTTTGTTCCGAAGCGCATTCTCGAGCTTCGGCCCTTCACGAGATGATTCGAACGCGATCGTTCCGGCCGAAATTCGAAGCCAGCTTTGGTGGAACAAAATTGGTAAAGATGTCTTCAATAGCTACGTGACAGAGGCAGAGAGCGTTCCTATTGACCCAGAGCTCGAGGCAGCGGACGACTCACGAATGGAAGGTGCAGTTCCACCCGAGGATCAGACACAACTATTCAAGGATGCCGTGGAGGCTTTCATCGATGACGCGGCCATTATGGATACTGAAACGAAGAAGTGCAAGGACGAAGATGAGATGCTGGAGGAAATCACAGATGCTATCGAAGCACTTTTGGTCTACCAGCAAGAACGCCACAAGGTAATGCCGGTCGGTGGACGCGCGGGAGCATCTCAACACCCATCTGCGGCAGAACAAGCCATCTATGAGACCATGAGAGCACAACTCATGTTGATCCTATCTCAACTACCTCCGCATGTAGTGACCAGGCTGAATGGGGACAAGTTGGGCAAGTTGAATGTCCGAACTGCAATTCCCATCTCTATCCCGGCATACTCTGGGATCATCGACGAGCCCGAAAAGCCAGCGGCCCCGCCAGCCTCAGCAGCAACCCCGGCAGGTCAACCTCGCCCTATAAGCGCTGCACAGCAGAGCTCGGCGCGGATCCTGTACCCGCAAACTGCAAATACACCACCAGCACGACCCGCCGCCCCTGCGCCTCGATCGGCAGCGGCGACTACAGCCCAGTACGGCAATCGCACTCAACCTGCCGCACAGTACGGCTATCAAAGCCAGACGGTACAGCAGCCGTCTCGACAATACCAACACTCGCAACAGGCCTCGTCGTCTCAAGTGGCCAATGGCGCATACAGACAACAGCTACAAAATGGCTATCAGCAGTACGGACAATACGCTGGCCAGGCGGGCGGGTCGCCGGCCGTTCGTCCTCCACATCCAAACCAGTATACTAACCGCCAGCAGCAAGGTTATCAGCCGCGCGCGGGCACGTATCCGGTCAATGCCGTGCGAGTGACGTCCCCGGCCACAGGAAGAAGCGCGTCCCCGCAAAACCCAAGCAGCTACGGGGCGGTCCAAAATCGGAGTGCGTACGGAGTGGGCCAGGGCCAGGGTCAAGGCCAGCAGGCAGGCGGACCAAATGGACAGAGTGCTGCTGGGTACGCTCGTCCAACAAGCGGGAGCAACGCGACCCCTCTTCAAGGCGCATTTGCAGTGGGTGGTGTCAAGTTCAGCGATGAAGAACTTGCAGCGATCAATCAGCGGAGACAACTACAGAACAGCCCCCCTCTCCCGCAAACGGCGGTCGGGCAACGGCCTCCTAGTGCCAATGGTATGGCCACACACCGGCAGGCACCGCAAGCTCCCATGTCAGCACCAGCAAACGGAGTATGAGCGCTCGTGCAGTCCGAGCACTATGAAAGCTTGAATTCGGTCAGCCTTGGGATACTTGAATTATTCGGATAAAGGCGAATGGAGGAGGACTGGGGTAGGCCAGCACATGCTCTGGATTTTGATGGCATAGGATTTGCTTGACGAGTCGGCCTTCACCGGTACCAATGTAGGACATTCATTCTCCGAAGTGTTTTCGTGGAGCTTGGAGCACTAGAGATTATGGGCGGCTCATAGACCAAGGGCGATGGGCACTCCCAGCCTGATTCTTAGAACAGCAATGACGTATTCGAAAATGCTTGAGATTAATAAAGCTCGACGACCATCACGACTACAGAATCCGAGAGCAATTTACCATGTGCCGAAAGTGTCTCTGAGGCTGTAAACGGTTGTGATGTGATCCAACCGAGGTTCGAGTGTTGTCAAACAGGACAGCACTTTATGCTTTGAGACAAAGGCTCCCGAGCCTATCGGATCATGGATGATCTACCTTGAGGCACTTTGAACCGGATCAATAATACCTGCACATGCGCGAACGGAGGTGAGAACTTTGCAGAACGCAGATCTCGGAAAAGTAGATTCGTGATGCGCGTGTCACAATTGATGAGAGCCGGATTGCCGGAGCTGAAATGCTGGGCACTAGAGTCCTTTCCGACTAGGCGGAAACACGATGAGCATATACGGAGTCCGACCACCATGAAGGGGGGGGGGTGGTGATACCCGAGTACTCTTTGGCTTTAGACGTCGAAAGCTGCAGTGAAGAGGTCAAACTGAGCGCAGCAGTAGGTAGAGATCAGGCTATCAGCCCCGGAGCGCCAGCCGCCCACACAGCGTGTCGGAAAATTCTGACCGACGAGCGTTCCTCTACCTGTCAATATCCTTCTCGAAGCATCCGAGCTTTGGCAACCTGAAGGATTCTTCGACAGTTGTCGTTCCGTCCTGCTCGTACGCTACTCCCGCTCTTTTGACTGCATGGGAAAAGGACAGAGCGAGCCGGTCCCTGCCAGTAACGCTTTTCGTTATCTTCCCACCTACGAGCCACCGCGATTTGTATTCCTGGGCACCAGGGCTACCACGCGGTCGTCTATCACGCCGGAATTTCCGCATCGTGCTCTGCAGGGGCCTTTGCCTGCGTGTTGTGCAGCTCGAGGCTTGACATTCACCGTGGTTCGTCGTTTCATCCAAATTTGCCCCACTGCCCAGCATTGAACCCACCGACTAATCGTGAGCACAATAGCAAGGGGAAGGCTTATTCTGAGCATCTACGTGTTCGCATAAGCTCGATGCACGTCAGCTGCTCCGATTTGCGTCGAGTAAACCGAAATCAGCAACAAGAGCATGCTTTCTCGAGGCCTGATTTGCCTCTTCACTCGGCTGGGTTCGACATGTTTTTACATAATGCCTCGCCGAGGCGTGCTATCACGCAGCCTCTTGATGCATGCGTTCATTGTACCTTTACTTTGCCTCAAGACTGTCCACTTGACGCGAGTCTACCATTGGGCGCCGGTGAGGCCTTGGGAGAAGGTTTGCATGAGCCCCGAACGAGAGCCCCACGTGGAATCGCTATCGAGGTTGCCCAAGCCGACGCTGTGATCCGGCATGCGACCTGCTCGACCTCAGCATCGACCGGCAATGCCTGTGAGTACTTACCAGTACGAAGGTACAGCGTTCCGTATCTCGGCGACGCAGCCTTTTCGCTCAACGGCTGCATTGGTTCCACTGATGTGCGGAATGATCCACCTCTGATCCACACGCCCTGAAGATCTACGTCAGTTTCTCGATTTTTCCTTCGCCGTGCCATGGCCTATCTGCGCGAGCTGGCGCCAGCAGGGAGCTCGTTGGCGACATGTCAGCACGCCTGCGAGATGAGGATGTACGTCACCGCAGATGTCGGCGCCAACGAAACATTCTGAAGCCAAAGCCGGGATACTGTATACAGACCTGTGCGTACTCGTGTCGGGGAGAATTCTGCAGGTGAGTGAGCTTCCAGAGCATATAAGCAATCATGGTCGTCCATCCACTCTTATCTCCAACTCGTCCAACACAATCTCCTGCTGCCACGACTTCCTAGCATATCTCCTTCAACCTCTCAGCATCTTCACATCATGGCACCAATCGCCCTCACCCCTGAGAACGCCTCTCCGGAGCGCGACCAGATCTCAGTCAAGAAGGTCCTTGCCCAGCCCGGTGACAAGGTCAGAGCACCAAAGAGACACAACTCCATTGACGACGCTCTTATCACCTTGAATGACGGCAACACCATTCCCCAGATTGCCCTCGGTGTCTACAAGGCTCCCAACGGCGCCGAGACAGAGGCTGCCGTCACTGCTGCCCTCGATGCCGGCTACCGTCACATCGACTCCGCTGCACGATATGCCAATGAAGAGGCCTGCGGCCGTGCCATTCGTGCCTGGCTAGAGAAGACGGCTACCCCTCGCTCAGAAGTCTTCGTGACATCGAAGCTGTGGGACGCCGACCATGGTTATGAAGCCACCTTCAAGGCTCTCATCTCCTCACTTGAGAAATTCGGCCTCGACTACCTCGACCTCTACCTCATCCACTCTCCCGCCGGCGACGACCAGAAGCGCCTCGACAGCTGGCGCGCCCTCGAGCACGCCCAGCAGCTCGGCAAGGTTCGCTCCATCGGAGTTTCCAACTTCGGCGAGTCGCACCTGCTCCACCTCCTCGAGCAGGCTAACGTCGTCCCCGCCGTCAACCAGATCGAGGTCCACCCCTTCTGCCCTCGCAACGAGCTCGTCGACCTTTGCCGATCCAAAGGTATTCACATCGAGGCCTACTCGCCTCTCGCCCGCGGCAACAAGCTCGAAGACGAACGTGTCGTCGCCATCGCCAACAAGCTCGGCAAGACTCCCGCTCAGGTCCTCCTCAACTGGTCCCGCTGCCGAGGCAACATCGTTCTCCCCAAATCGATGACTGCCTCGCGCATCCAGTCCAATGCTGAGATCTTCCATTGGGAGTTGAGCGCCGATGACCTCGCTGCTCTGGACAAGTGTGCTGAGGACAACTATGTCACCGGCTCTCTCCACAAGTCTGACTAAATGATTTATAATGACACTTTACGACCCATTCAAAGAATCGAGTAACTGTCTCTAAAGACTTTGCTCATCGACGTTTTCGCAGTTGCATCTTGCGACATGACATACAATTCCGCACGGCCTCGATCGAACAACTCGAAGAATCGGTTTTGAGATTTGCATGAGTTATGATGCCACAAATGTCAGGCATATATAGCGTTGGGAGTTGTTCATTTTCTTCTCGAAAGCGACCGGAAGCTTTCGTCCTCTCGTGCCGCACTTCAAAGTGAAGGCAATCACTGGAACGCATCATTGCAGAAATTAGATACTTTTAGATACCCAGAATGCAATAGAAGCTTGTGACCAGCAATAAGACACTTATCATTTGTCCAGACTCGTTCCCATAGCCATGTTGGGAGGTTGCCAGCAAGACATCCAACTTGCGCTCTGCCCCACCATCTGGAGGCTTTTCGGCTGCGCCGGAGCCAACCTCGTGTTCCGACAAGGTGCTGAGAGCTTGAGATGGAAATTGCTGATGCATGATGTCATGCCGCACCCCACATGGCGTCTCGAAACTGAACTCCCGAACCTTTCTTTCCGCTGATTAGATAGCAGATACCTGACCGTGCTCCGGTCTCAGCCCCTTCGTTGAGCTACATGCTACAGAACACTAAACTTCTCTCATCGACGTCTATCCACCATAAACTTTCCGGCCCATCACGCCCTTCTCGCCGGTCCTCGAGACTCTGTCCGCCTACTAGTAGCCACAACAAGCCTTCCTCCCCGGCACACCATCAACAAAAACCGCCACTCCCGCCTCCTAACACCATACCATATCATAAACCCAGCATGGGGGAAAGAAAGCACTCGGGCAAGATCCGTCCAAAAGACAATAAAAAGCGCACCCAATCAAAGAAAAAGAAAAGAAAAAAAAAGCTATCTCTTCGTCTCGCGAGCTCGGATTTCTTTCCGAACCCGACGGATAGTCTCGTACCCTATAAATACCCCTAAAGCCCCAGACTCAAAAACAGTGATCGGCGCTCAGGCCCCGGATTAATAAAAACGTACTCGTTCCCTTTGATCATCCATCTCCTCATTCTTGCCTTTCTCGAAAGAAAGAATAAAGAAAAAGAACCGGTGATGATTGCGCGCGACCGCAAGGGAGTGATGGTCGGCCGCAAACCGACCGAACCGGTTTTGATCACATGATGCGGCTCCCGAGTGTGTGTGTGTGTGTGTATAGGAACTACGGGAAAGGAACATGATCAAATCCGGGGGACTTTTTCTTTTCTTTCCCTTTTTTTTTCTCTCTTCTTTTTCGGTTCGGTCATATCGTATGTCTTGTGCTCGATGTTCGTTGTCGTGTGAATTTTCGAAAGCGGCGTTGCATGTGCTTATCGGACCTGCGAGGTGCTCGGCGCCTCGATGGCTTGATAATTCTTGGGTACTGTACTGGCATGCGAGATTACTGTGACGTTCTGCTTTGGGAATCTGGCCGCGGGCAACGGGGCCATTACTGCTTGAAGATCCTTCATGTTGGGCCGAGTGGAGTGCAGGCTTTGCGGGGCTATCGTACCTAACGTCTTACGATGTTGTGTTCGAAGTTACCTAGGTGAGTCCCAGCCTCTTACGACCCAATCCCTACGGCATCTTCGAACAGCCGTTGCATACTTCTTGCTCGCCATGCCACGAAGCCTGGCGGATTGGCTCATTCGGAGCGCCCTGACGAGCTTCTCCTTGGAATCTCCGTGCTCGGGACATTGCCAACAAAATTTGGTTCTTCTCAAATACACAGCGTAAATTCTGGGATCATTCAGTTGACTAGCACAAGGCCGTTTCCGGATAAAATGTGCCTGCCTTCCAGGTTCGACGATAGATTCCCACTTCCCGAAAGGCGTCTTCTCCATTTCCATCTCACCAAACTCCTGCGCCAAAATATACGTCGGTTCAGAAAAGGCCGAGACTGTTCCGCACAAGCAACTGCTGCCCTTGCTTACACAAGCCTGCCAGCTCAACGTTTCCCTATCCGAAACCCATGTGTCGTGTTTTCGTCGCATCATAAGTCATAACGAAAGGGGTATAATACATCCAGCCCAGAGACTCCTAAAACGCCAGCTCAGGTGAGAGGCCTGCCGGTGCGTCCCAAAGAACTCCAAAATCCGTCACATAGCCTCCCTTCAGCCGAAGCTCTCAAAAACCTATTAAACTTTCATGTATCTATATTCCATCGATCAATAAGTTGGGCTATGCCGAAGGACCACGCACCGTAGAGAGATCGCATACCTCATGCATATCATAAAGACTGTGATTGAGAATGTCGCTTTCTGGCTCCACGAATTGAACCATTCTGGTTGACAATGTTAGTCAAGGTTACAAAGCGAGTGTGAAAAAAAAAATCTTACCTCCAAATGGTTTGCACCGCGAGCATGCTCTTCTCACCAAAAGCGTCGACCTTGATACCACGAACGAAGGGAATCTGCTTGAGTTTGTACTTGTCGTGCTGGTCGTGGCGGGATCTACCATTGCCGCCCCAGCTGACAACCGAAAGACTCGACCGATGGCCGTGGCCGAAACCTCCCTTGGTAGCCTGCTCGTCGCTCTGCTCAAAGATTTGCTGTGTCATTCGCTGAAGATGCATCTCGTACAGTCGCAAGGTAGGCACGACTCGAGCTGCAGATGACCCAATAAAAGCGTCTCGATGAGTCGGCCATCGACGGATGTTGAGAGTTCTCAGATGATGCAAGTTGTTCAGCGTCGAATCCAAGAAAGCGGAGAACTCGGAGGCGTAAGTTGCTGTATCTGCGGGGGTGGTCGGGAAGTTAACGCTCAACTGACGCAGTTCAACGCATTCTCGGCACAGTTGATCATATTCAGCCCCAGTAAATGTCCAGACAGATGTCCTATCACGCTGACTGTGTATACTCAAGCTATGCAATGTGTTCTTATGTGCCAAAATAGAGCTGACCTTGGGCATCCGGTTCATCTTGCTGATGAACATGTGCAATGTATCGAGGCTGCTGATGCATTCAATAAAGTTGTCAAATGCGTCCAAAGCCGGCTGCTCGCTTTTGTCATCATCCATCCATCTCAAAGTCTTGAGTCTGATGGGTCGTTGGTGCGGCTTGCTGACTTGCGCCCAGAGCATCTCTGCACCAGCACAGTTTCGGACTTCGAGCTTTTCAAGATTGCTGAACTGTATGATCTTGCACCAAGTATCCGCACAATACCGTAGGTCCACAGTGTCCAGATCCAGATTCTTCAAACTCCGGTAGGGCTGACACGTCTCGAACGGCATCAGATGACTGAAAAGCGTTCGCGTGAGCAGGCCAGGCCTAGTGCTGCTGTCGTCCAAGTCTGGTGGGGGTTCTTCACGAGAGTACTCAAAACCGGTCGACACAGTCAGCTGCTCGATATCTGGTTTGGACTTCAGCAGCCGATGAGCCGCATGGATTCTGTCAACATTGTCCGGATAAACATCGACGCTCGTGACCTTGGTTAGCTTGTCGAAAATGTCTGACTTCTTGGCGAGGATCGGCTCCAGCGGCTGGTCCATTGGGCCTAGCTCGAGGCATCTTAGATTCTTCTGCGTCCGACACAGCAATTCAAAGTTCTCGACGTCCAACGGTTCCCAGTTCTGCCAGGAAAACAACTCCAACTGGTTCTCAGGTAGATGGTCCAGCAGCAGCCGGACCGTGAATTGGGCTTGTCGGGCTGGGATCTCGGCGTTCTCTATCTCCTCCTCGTCATCAGATGAATCGTCACTGTACGACGGTCTCCGAGCTGAAGGCGTCGCGAGCTTCTCCAAACGAAGATAGATCTCCTTGACATGTTTGATGCCTTGGTTGCTGGGCTTGAGGAAGGCGCTGAGCTTCTTGTCTTTTGGCCCGCCCACGAATAGGTGCATGCTTCGGTAGAGTTTCGGCGTGGCGAATCCTCTCAGAAGAGAGCTCGTCAAGCAAAGGGTCTTCAAGTCTGTCTGTCGAGTGATCCATGAGAATATCAGGAGTAGGAGTTCGTGGGGCATAGTCTGCAGCTGCGGCTTCTTCGGCCAGTCACCAGGCGGCTCGAGTCGTGGTGTCTTGACTTTTCCTTCCTTGACCGGCGCGGTCTTCGCCTTGATTATGTCTCCGATTTCCTTCTCGTCCACCTCTTTCTCGGTCTCGTTCTCCGTGGGCGGCGTGGCGAGGCCAGCGGAAGTCTTGGTATCGGAGTCAGCCATTGTGCCGTCGGGGCAGACAAGGCTGCGCAGGGCAGAAGCGGGGGAAAGTCGAAACGTATTATGGGTGTTGATCTGAACGATAGTGATCTTTCGACGCTTGTTCCGGCTTATTTGCAGTATATGTTCGTAAGACTTCAGAAGTGCTGCGTAGCCAGCTTGTTGGGGAGAGCAAGCTGGGGGAAGCTCCGCAGCTCTGGACAAAGTTTCCGCAAACACCGAGATCTCCCGCAGAGGATCGCAATTGCCTGTCTGGACAAGATTCAGAAGGCGCGCAACTCTTTTTGGGGCAGCGTGGATCGGAGGACTGAGTTTGATCACGGTTTGGCGTAGCAAGCAGATTTTGAAGCAACGAGGTTTTTGTTTGAAAGTCTATGCAAGTAACCTATGCGTGCTGCGCGTCTTCGGAGGCACTACAGCTTCGTGTCACGGCCAACTCTTTGTGCCCTTCAGCAAAGGTCGACGACTGCTCCGCGAGACGATGACTCAAGCTCCAACACGCTCCCGGTTGCTTATTTATGGTCTTGAGGCGACGTTGGCAGGCAAGAAGGAGGCTTATGGCCATGACTGTCCACCGCGGAGAGCTATTAGTAGATGCTCGCAACTGCCTCCAACATCTTGTGCTAGGGCTGCATCTATTGCTCATGACAGGCACACTGCAGGAGGCCTTCGAATTCCAGTTCCCAGCTGTTTCCGTGGATGACTTGGTGACAAGTGTAGCTCAGGTCTCGAAGACAGAGTCCAACATGAGAGTTCATGTGTGAGCTCAAACGAGATGGTCGCATATGATCAGACACGACCAGGAGAGCAGGCTGGACCTGAGCAGGAATGACGTTGATTCGGGTTCTTCCAAGTCCCAACACAAGGCTCGACTTCCTCATGACCGGTTCGGCATCGAGCTGGAAGTCGGCCTGGTCGCGTGCAGGAGACAATCCAGTGAAGGAGCGAGACTTGAAGTGAGCTTCAGGCGGCAGGAGCCCCACTATCTCCGCGACCTGATAACCTTCTTCTGCCGCCTCGAGCTCACAAGTCTCCCCCGACTCTCGGCATCTCACTTGATAGAGCGCCCGCCGTCATTTCATACAGCTCAGTTTCCCAAAAGATTTGCATATCTGCTACCTCCCATAGACTCTCTTTCTGCGGACATCCTACTGCAGAGTCATCGCCACCACCATCACTGAACCAAGACAAGCCTCGGCAGCGGCCGGCCATTCGAGAGCAAATACGAACGCTTGCGCCCAAGGGCATCACCGCCACCATGTTGAAGATTTGGTCGATGAAGCAGCAGCAACAGAAGGAGGAAAATGCCGCCGGCGCCGGTGGCAAGAAAAAGAAGGTCACAGCAGCCCAGCTCCGGGTACAGAAAGGTTGGTCCCACAGCACAAGGAGCCATGAGCTTTGACTCACGCTTTGCAGATTTGTCAGAACTATCCTTAGGAAGTACCATGAAGACCGAGTTCGAAAACCCGGACGACATTCTCAACTTCACACTCTCCATAGAACCGGACGAGGGCATGTACAAGGGGGGCGTCTACAACTTCTCGTTTGCCATCAGCCAAAACTACCCCCACGACCCGCCAAAGGTCAAGTGCAAGCAAAAGATCTACCACCCAAACATCGACTTGGAGGGCAATGTCTGCCTGAACATCCTTAGAGAAGATTGGAAGCCAGTGCTGAACTTGAACGCCGTCGTGGTCGGCCTCCAGTTCTTGTTCCTCGAACCGAACGCGTCAGACCCTCTGAACAAGGAGGCAGCTGAAGATTTGCGCGCAAATCGTGAAGCCTTCAAGCGGAATGTTAAGACATCCATGTCTGGAGGCACGGTCAAGGGCGAAAGTTACGACAACGTCATCAAGAAGTAGAATTTTCAGCTCGAGATGGACGAGATTGCTGCCAGCGTGGCGAGCGCGACATCACCGTGGGCAGACCTCCCAGAGAGATGGTCCCCCGAAGCAAGCAAGAGACGCAAGGCCGAGCGCCTTGCCTGGCAGACCCGCCGCTGGCCAGCGCCTACCATGAGAATGCGTCCTTAAGCTCGTATATACCATGTGGACACAGTGCAATCATGGAAACAGGACCTGTCAGCGGAGAGCAAAGCCATGAGGTGTGGCCTTCAATAGAGATATGATTGGGCCCAGACTTGGAGCCGTGGGCTAGAGCAAGGCGTTTCTGATTAACGAATTACGATTTGAAAGCGTCAAGCACTTCGTACAAATCATAGAAATCATCCACGCATGCATGATGTTCCTTTCTCAAAGCGTACTCGAGACGTTACATATCAGAACATGCTGATAGTAGTCGTATGATCCCCGAAGCTCCCAAGGTTCGAACAACGGCCGGAGTCGTGGCCGGACGGGATGGCCCAAGCTTCCAATTTTTGTCCACCAAGAAATTATCAGTTGGGGACAAGTACCGTTCTTACCTGACAGTTGTTGCATAACAACTGCTCAACGGTACCTTGACAAGGTTATGACATGATTTGCTATATCGTCTGTTCTATTGATTCGTTTTCAAAATGAGCAGTGCTGCGCACGTGCCCGCCTGGCGGCGGCTGGGCCTCAAGCTCAAATATGCCAAAGATGAAGCAGCCACGCCGGACCGCACACGTCTCATCAGTATACCAGCTGAAACAAACGGACACAAGAGGCGCAAGCTGTCGTCACCGCCCGCACAGACGAGCGATGTTTTGCCGGCAAAGCCTGCAGATCCAATCGTAAAGCGGGCTGAATCAACTCATACGAAATCCCCCGCCAAAGATTTGAACGGCAGTCACTCTGTCCGGTTCACCAATGGAGACCAGGCTGCTCCTCGTGCTTCCTCTGATAGAAAGGACAAAAGCCGACGCAAATCAGTCTCCTTCGCCGCTGATACCAAGATCGAAGATGGCCAAAGCACAAAAGATTTGTACGATGCGTGGAAAAAGGACGAGGATGTCACCACAGATGAAGGTCCACTCCCGGATGCTCTACGAGTTTCAAAATCAGAGCCAGCAACCAAGATACCGAAGAAGGCCAAGAAAGCGAAGAAATCCAAGTCGACCCTCATTTCGAACGGAAGCGCGCAAGCCGGACGTAGCAGCGATTCTGCTTCGAACACCACTCACTTATCCACCCACAGCCCCCTCGTTGGTTACCTGCAGGCGTACCACACAGATCGTTCGAATTGGAAGTTCAACAAAGCCAGACAGAATCAAATCTTCAAGCACATCTTCGACCTAGACAAGCTTCCTGCTTTCATCGATGACGCACTCATTGTGTACGTTGAGGGCCTGAATAGCGAACCAGTGCGTGCTCGGATCAGAGAACAAGCTCTTGAAGTCCGACAGAAAAACGTTAAAGAGATTCTGAGCAGCGACGAAGACATGGCTGGTCACTTTGGAATAGACACCACCACTGCGAATCCGGATGGTGCGCGCAACCAGAAGGGTCGTGTCTCCACCGACGAGGAACGATTGCACGCCGCTTACGTCTACGCGTATCGACGACACAGGAAGATAGCCCAGCACCGCCAGATCGAGCAAGAGGAAGACGAGTTCCAGATGACCGAACATTGGCAGTCACGTCTAGCCCGAAGACTGCGAGCTGAAAAGCTATTGCAAAAGTTAGGGGAGACCGGTAAGGTTACTGTCGAAACCCCAACTCGTCGCGCAGAGGGTCTTGACCACCACATTACTCGTAACATTCCACAAGCTGCCCCGGGCGCTGATTCGGGAAATCTCAAACGCAAGCGCAAGAGGAAGAGGCGGACGGCAATGCCGGATGACGACACGTCAAGCGACGAATCCTCCAGCGATAACAAGGAGGACGGTGACGAGGAGGAGGACGACCGACGCCTCGTCAAGCGTTTCAAAGAGACATCTCGAAAGGTTGGGCGTGAGACGAAGGCGGCCGAGATCGAGGAAGTTCGAGCTAGGAAGCGAGAGCATATTTGGGCTGTCTGCAAGGAGAAAGGAATGCCGGAGAAATACATTCGTGACAACATGGACACACTGATAAAGCTTGAGCTGAAGCAAGAACAGAATCAACAATTGACGAAGACTGCACCTCCCGACGAGTCTGATCACGACGATGAGTCGGACTCCGCTTCCCAGGATACCGGCAAGAAAAGCATTCTGAAGACCAACGGCAAAGGAAGCCCGGGCCCAGCAAACCAACAGAACGAAGAAACTTCCACCGATGAGAGTGAAGACGATACCAGTGATGAGGATGAGGCTTCAAACAGTGGGGAGAGCGGGAGGGATGATTCGAGTGATGAGAGCGAGTAATCTATTTGACATTTTGGATTCGATTATTCGAGAATGCAGATAAATACTTGAATGGAAATTCGAGCTTCGGGCCCAGAATCGCTCCATCGGCAGCCTTACATTCACTGTGTCGCCCCAGAGCAGACTGCGCCCTGGTTTCACAACAGCTACAATGCGACCCCCCTCAAATTCGTGCGCCCTGTGCAAGCGTTGTTCTTTCGAGATACCTTGTCGGATCCCGTGGATACGATTTTCACTTCCCACATTTCGAACTTCTAAACAATGCACAGTGAACTCCATCGATTGTCGGGTCATGCAGTCATGCAGTCACATGAAGGCTCACGGTCTTCAATTTCAGCGACTTACAAACTTCAACACGTGTTCAACATGTCGGACAGGGCGTTGACCTCAGCTTGCGTTGCAGTCAATCCATAATAGCTCTTGACAGTAACCCAAGCCTCGGCATAAGTGCAGTAGAAGCTCTTCAATGGCGGCTTCCACGCGTCCGGGCTTCTGCTCCCCTTGCTCTCGTTCACGTTGTCCGTCACGGTCCACAGCTGAGGTCGGGTGAGATCATTGGCGAATGCCTGGCGCTGTGCCGTCGTCCAGTCCTTGGCACCGGAAGCATATGCGTTCTCGAGCGGAACCATGTGGTCGATGTCGACGTCCGAGGCCGCGGTCCATGTCGCGCCGTCGTATGGCGAGACCCATGTCCCGGAGGTGGCGGCGCAGGTGGAGGAGGACTGGACGACGCCGGTCCCGTCGCGCTTGAGGACGACTTCACGGGTGTCGCAACTGCCGCTCTGGGTGATCCAGTGGGGGAACAGGGATCGGGAGTATCCGTCGGTCGAGCCGGCGGGAGCGACGGTCAGGCCTTGGAGCTTTGTCTTTGCGCTCGAGGCAGAGGCGATTCCCGTTGGACTGGCGATGGGTGCGGCTTCAGCGACGGGTGACGGGGCGGCGACTGGGGCAGCGGAGACTGTCACTGCAGCTGCAATGGTAGCATATAGGATGGTCGAAGATCTCATGATGTTGGAATCCCTGACGAAAAGAAAGGTTGCGTCTCAGGTTCTGAAGAATAGCTGATGAAGTCGACGAGCAGAAAGGAAAATAGATACAGAAGAGAAGGATATGTCGTCCTGATATATAATCTGCATTACTCTCTCTATAATTAGACTCTTGTTCCTGCCGATCAATCTTGATCATCCCTCCCTCTCCGTTATCCGAAGCGAATGACCTTAGTCGCCGACGCTGTCCGTCCAATCTGAACCCAGATTCCCCAAACACCCAAGCATCTTGGTAATACACCAAGTAAGAGGGCCCAACAACATTCATCGTACAGGTTCCTACTCCACCGGCATGCTCCGCCGCCGTCGGCCCTCTGTCGCTTCCGCTATCAATCGACCACCATTCACTCCCGCACGGGGCTCCTGCTCCGACCACGATCGGCCAGGAACGTGATATCGAAGGCGCAACGGCTTTTTTGGCCAAAGGTTGTAGTACAGTAAAGGGGCAGGCTTTGTTCGATTGAGGCTTCGAGCAAATCAGAGGCGCGCGTGCGGCCACACGAGCGAACTTGCCAAGACGGCGCTTGGCTGGTTTTGGGAGGCACCTCCGGGGCTGAGAGACGGAGGTCTGAGGGGTGGATCCCTTTTGGAGCTTCTTGGGGACTGCCTTGGTTCGAGAAGGCGGATGGAGATGGGGTCCGGAGTGGGTGCTGGTGTGACCGTTTAATGCCGTGTGACTTGTGTTGGTGATTTGAAGACTTTGGGCAGGATGGGCTTGAAACTTCGGTCGTCCGATAT